>MU744763.1:77412-151556 GCA_026770625.1 Nicotiana glauca | reverse complement strand
TCTTCATTCTGACAATCTACGACCATTTTCCTCATCTTCCCTTCCAGTTCTATCAGACCTTGCTCCATGTACTCCAACTTTTCTGCCGACCTAGTAGACATTTCCTTCAACTTGTTGATTGATTCCATGTTGAACTTGTGTTGCCCCAGATGCTTGGCTTCGTATTCAAGAACCCTCTTGCATAGCCTCTCATATTTCATTTGTGCTTCAGCAACTTCATCTATGACCCTGTTTCCTTGACCAACCCTTGGCTCAAATATTCCTGTTATGTTAACTTCTAACCATGAGGGGTAGAAGTACACATGACCGGTGTGATACTGATCTTGCTCGATGGTGTCTTTTTCCATAATAATCTTCAAGTTCCACATGTGTTGGGCCTCACAATTATACGGAATGGCGTCGTACTGAAAATGCTCATTTTAGAGATTCTTGGTATGACTTGTTTCCAACTAGCTTGTCTCATAACCCTAATAGGAACATAGGGATAATTCCTCTTAACCCAATCAACAATAAATATAGAACGTCCCTGGATCTGATAATGAATTCATCGGTAGGGAACCACTCGAACATCCATTGAACCTAGTCCTTGGTCAAATTGTTGAAAAATTGTGCCCATTCTGTAGCATTCTTTGGCTGTGCAAATCTGTTTGGGATAAAAGTCATTATTTTAGGATGGTGGAAAGCGATGTGATCGTTCTATGGTCTTCTTGGAAACTCTTGGCGGTACTGACCCCTCTGAAGATGCTCTGACAACCAAGTTTGTAGTAGCAAGATACAACTCTCAAAGTGTTTGAACCCTTTCTCGCAATGATCCAGATCTTGGTATAGGTCTGTTACAATCATCGGGACAATAGTATAGGTTTGTCCCTCAATTCCCTCCATTAAATCTTTGGTTACCTGTGACGACCCGACCCGTCGTATCATGTCTTACTGTCTCATTTTTCCCGTTTATTGCTTCTTAATATTTCATTATCGGTATGTGGTGTGTGAGAGTTGATTGGGATTGGTTTTGATAAGAAATGAGGCACTTAGTCTCCTTAAGGAAAGCTTAAGTTGAAAAAGACAATCGGATGTTGACTATTAAGTTAGAGGGCTCGGATGTGATTTTCGGTGATTCGGTTAGCTTTGGTGGATGATTTGTGACTTAGGAGTGCGATCAGAATTGATTTTGGAGGTCTGGTATTGAATTAGGCTTGAATTGGCGAAGTTAGAATTTTGGCGAATTTTGGTTGATAGGTGAGATTTTGATCCGAGGGTCGGAATGGAATTCCGAGAGTTGTTGTAGCTTCATTGGGTGATTTTGGATATGTTTGCAAATTTTCAGGTCATTCGGACATCGTTTGGTCGGGTTTTTGATCGAATGCGCATTTCGGAAGTTTTGAAGAAACTTAGGTTGAATCCGATGTGAATTGATGGTTTTAGCGTTGTTTGATGTGTTTTGATGATTGGAACAAGTTTGAATAATGTTATGGGTTATGCTGGTGCTTTTGGTTGAGGTCCCGGGGGCCTCGGGGTGATTTCGGATGGCTATCGGTGGGGTGGAATTTGAGTTGAGGAATTGCAGGTTGCAGCTGGTACCTGGTATTTTCGCTTCTGCGGAAATGGACCGCAGAAGCGGTTCCGCAGAAGCGTGAGGAGGGTCGCAAAAGCGGCTTATGTCCTAGAAGGGTAGTTTCACAGAAGCAGAATCTTTTTCGCTTAAGCGAGTCCACAGAAACGGACAGGCGATCGCAGAAGCGATTTTGTCCTGGAGGTGAAGTTCCGCAAAAGCGGGAATTGTGTCGCAGAAGTGGCTTTGGACTTTAAGTGAAATTTTGCAGGAGCAGAAATATGACCGCAAAAGCGGTATCGCGGAAGCGGGTGTGGGGACCGCAGAAGCGGAAACCCCTGGAGTCAGAAGGGTTTTATATTCATTTGTTCCGCGAAGCTTATGATATTTTCACCATTTTTGAGAGAGCTTTGAGGCGATTTTGAAGAGGGATTCAAGGGAGAATGAGTAGAGGTAAGTTCCTTGGCCTAATTATTCAATTTTATGGTAGAATTAACATGGAAATTGGTTGAAATTCATTAAAAATTGGTAAAGCTAGGGCTTGAGATTTTAATATTCCAAATTGGGATTTGATAGGTCATTTGGGCTCGGATTTGGGAGTTCTTGGTATGTATGGACTCGTGGCGAGACGAGGAATCCGGTAATTTGAGTTTTATAATTTTTTGAGAAGTGGGCCCAGGGCTCGAGTTTTGCTAGTTTCGAGATTTTTGCTATTTCTCGATTTCTTTCGATTGGGTGTTGTCCCATTGGTATATTGTAATGTGTTCGCTCTATTTTTGGTTAGATTCGACGCACGTGGATGCCAATTTGAGGGGCAAAGGCATCCCGAGCGAGGAATTTTACCGGTTCGAGGTGAGTAATTCTTGTAAATGATATCCTGAGGGTTTGAAACCCCGAATTTGCAAATTATAGTGTTGTATTGTGGTGACTTGCACGCCAGGTATGAGCGTGGGGTAGAGCACCATTGGGGATTGTGACTTGGTCCGTCCCGGTTGTTTATTTTACTGCGTGATTGACTGAAACCTACTTGATGCTATCATGATTTGGGCTGATTGCCATGTTTTGGGCTTCGTGCCGATTATTTGAATCCTTCAGGGATTGATATCACCGTTTTTGCATTACTGTGCATATTATTTGATCTCGGTCCAAGGTTTTAAATACTGTTTTGCAAACTCAGCCATCTTTCCAAGATTTAAAAACTTAAATGATATTTTACTGACGTTTTGAGCTGAGAACTGCTATTTTACTATTGCCCAAGGGGCTTATGTGCATTTCTGGACTGAGCATGGATAGGGTTGCGCACTGCAGCAGTGTTATGTGTGCATTTCTGGACTGAGGATGGATCGGGCTGCGCGCCGCAGCGGTGTGATATTGATATTGCACTTGGGCTGTAGGAGCCCCACCGGAGTCTGAACCCCCACAGTGAGCGTGGGTACCTAAATGGATCGGGTTGCGCGCCACAACGATCATGTGCATTGCATTGCATTCATGCATTAGTTCCTATTTGTACTACGTGGCATGACATTCAGCACTCTCATATCATTGGCATCCATGCTATTTCTTGCACTGTATACCAGATACCCTGGTGTTATTTGTTAATAGAGTGCTGTGTCCGAGGGGCTGACTTGTGTGCGGACTTGCACTACCTGATATCGCATTCATATGCTTACTGTTGGAAAAACGATATTTTCAAAAGAGGTTTTTAATTGAGCTAGATATTTTCTAAAGGATTTTCATGGAATTACTGTTTTCTCAAGGGTCTTACTGTCCTATATAGCATGATGAAGTGCTTTACGTATTTTCTTACTGCTCAGTTGTTATTTACTCTTATTACTCACTGAGTTGGAGTACTCACTTTACTCCCTGCACCTCGGGTGCAGTTGCAGGTATTGTTCGCCCGGTAGCGGGTTTTGGGCCGATTGAAGGTATCACTATTGTAGCGGAGTAAGGTGACCGCCAGCGTCCGCAGCACCTGATTTTTCCTTCTTTGATTTTAAATTTGATTCATGTAAATTACAGACTCTGTAGTTGTGTTCAGGCTTCTTTAGATACTCGTGACTTGTGACACCTCGGTCGGGTTGTGTTGGGTGGTAAATGTTAGTTATTAATGCCATTAAGTCGTATTATTCATTCATTTATGTTTATTAACTGTTAAAAGGGGCATTGTTGTTCTGTTGGCTGGCCTTGTCTTCACGAGAGGCGCCATCATGACCGGGTTTGGGAATTGGGTCGTGACATTACCATGTCCAACCTGGTGTGAATTATGTCCCCTTGGCTTGGGAACACTATCATGCCCAGAAAGCAGACGATGAACACAGAAACCTTGCGGTGAGTCTAACGTAGGGAGGTAATGGAGAATTCATCATGAAAGATACGGTAAGATTTGTTGTGTCTGTATCGTTCATAGAGGAAGTCAAAGGGTATGTAAGACTTCTTTAGACACTCTAAGTCTTCATTCTTTCTCAGGCCCATCATTTTCCTAAACCTCCTAGTATTGCATTTTTTCGGTACTAGTAAACCGCGACTATCCCATGGTAATCTAGCGAACCCTCCGATTTCTTCTAAGAGAGGAGTCATTTCTATGCTACCATAATGGAACACAGATTTTTCTTTGTCCCAAAATATAGTAGCAGCTTCGATCAGTATGTTGTTTGGTTGAATGTCGAATATGGAAGGTTGATTTCCAAGAATGGTTTTTATCGCTTGGCGAAAGATTTTCCCACCAGTCCAACAACAACGGTGGTATACTTCGGACCACGCCGAACCTAGGGACTTCGTGCCTCATTTTCTTCAAAATAAATAGAGTTAGACCATTGCCCCCAACGGATTTGACTACTTACACCTTAATGATTAGCATCTCGGCATTTTATCTCTCCAAATAATGCACATATCGTGATTGCATCCATTGGGATTATGGAAATCCCGGTGGACTTTGGACAAGGATTTCTTAGGGGGTTATTATGTGGACAACATATTATCCTTGGCTAGGTTTGACGATGATGCATGTATAGTTATTTATCTGAGCAAGGTTTCTATATAAGTATAGACTGGTGCCCTAAAGCGGACAACTTGAGAGAGAAAGGCACGGAACCGTCGACTGTACCACTGATCGACTATGTTTACCACAAATAAGTTTTTTTGAATTTAAAGGGTGATTTTAGAAAGAGCGCAGACACTCATCAAGCGTCTCTATTGTATTAGTAAACACGAGTGGAATATGATGTTGAGCATGGAGTTATACGAACAGAAAACAACATGTTGTTAAGTATTTGCATGATGAATAACGATGAAATGCAATATTTAATAATTGTAAAGACATGTAAGGAAAGGAAAACAAGGAGATAAGTCAGCTTCCATAGTAAAGTGATAAAGCAGAGGAGAGAGATCATAAATGAATAAGGATACACAAATAAATTCACATAGAATGGGAAGGGGTGTGTAAATATAAAAGACATGCTTAAAGACTACATTTTTGGGAACAACTCCTTTCCTTTTGGGATTGGAAGGGATTTGAAGAATCGCCACCTAACGGATTAAGGTGTGTTAGGGCACCTAGAATAATTAACTCATATAACCAGTTACGTTACCAGAGATCAGGTAAGGGATCGAATTACCTTGAGATGAAGGTGTTAGTCACCCCTTGAGGTCAACAACGATGGGTCCCGTCTAAACTATTATTATGGGAAAATAAACAATTTAGACAAATAAACATTACTTTAAAGCAGGAATTAAAAGGAGTCCTAGGGTTTTTAGCCTACATGATCATTTCCATGCAATACTTGGTAACTTTCCCCAAATAGGGGTGCTATACAGAGCATTGGCGCACAGGTCATCATTTCATTTACTACCCAATTACTATCTTTCAGTTGTTACCTAAGAGTTCTAGAAGCTTCTAATGCGTACCTTATGCGTGCAATACCCGTCCCTTACCTATGGTCCCAGAGGTATTTAGGGCTTCTACTTAGGGTGGTTCTAGACCGACCTATATTACTTAAAAATGAGAAAAAGCTAGGCGACAAGCAAAATTCGGATAGGACTTCATATAAAGAACAAATAGGGGCTCACATTGACCTCCAAAAGTAGACATCAAATGCACGCAATTTAGTCAGCAGAGTTTATTAATTAGGGATCCTATAGACAAGATATCTAGATGAGCAGAAATAGAATACAAAAATAGCAATTTACTAAGGCGTGCATTTGGAATTATCAGTTTCGCTTACTGATTTTATTAAGCCTTGAATCTGGGCATCTTCAGGCAGTATATATCAACATTTTAAACCCTAGAAGCATTAATACCCTACAAATTTGCCTAAGTTATTGACAGGATCCTATAGTCATGGTATCTACAATTGTTAATGATAAACCTATAGCATGGTTTCTAAGCAAATCACTGATTTTAACTCGTAAAGGCAGGTTTTAACTCTTTAGGTCCTAGAGGCATGCTTTCTAATTGCTATATATATACTTAGACTCCTATAGGCAGGATCTCTAATTTTATAAATTGATTTCACCCTATAGGCATGATATCTATTAGATGAAATCCTGAAATGATTTCTAGGTTGAAACCAATTCCTTTATTTCCTATAAGCATGGTATCTAAATTATTTTTAGTTCCTACAGTCATGATATCTATGAATCACAAGTGGATAGAATTTTTTAAGCACATTTCTAGGAAAATTATTATTCAAACAGATATGATCCTATAGATATGGTTACTAATGTATGTAAGAATGCACATAGGTCATATAGACAGGATTTCTAATGCAAAGAGTCTATGAACAGGATTTCTAACATGTGAGTACAGAACAAAGCAATCAGAAAGTCTTATAGACATGATTTCTAAACAAGAAGTAACACTCACATAATCACCAATAAACATATAGGTAGGATTTGTACCCGAGCCTAACAAAGTTATATAAAAACCCCTCCCCAACTTTTACTAATAACCCCATATATATTTTTACAAGGATTATTACATTATTACAGACAAATATGAAGGAATTACACAAAGTTATTTCATTATACTATAGGGAGCTTTAGTAGGCCCAACATCAACCTGGAAGCTAGGCTCTCAAGAAAGCAAGTCTGATGTACACATGTAGTCCATCCATAATACACAAATGGGCTTCTGATGTGTCAAAGATTCCAAGGGCCTCAGGGACCCCGGGCAATGCTCACACCAGAACCTTTCAAAAAAAAATTGTAACAGCTTGGAAGACCAGCCCAATGTGTTAGAGTTCGGAGGAGTCTCATGGACCCTAGGGAATGCTCACACTGGGGGTGGTAGGAACCTAGATGGCTAAGAGTAGAAGTTTGAAAAATAGTATATATAAGTGGTAGGGGACATTATAGAACAGTTTAATTTTTTAGGAACAAACATGTTCAAATTACAGGACTATAAACAGAACAGAGTCCACATTTATCAGATTGGTATTAGTTTAGAGATGGACGATATACTATTAATTAAAGCAATCATAATAAGAGCAGGGATACTTTAATTATAGACAGAACTTACCACACATTATTGGCAATACATAAACATGTTCTGAGTATGGAGCATACAACTGAATCCATCAAGGTTTCACATTGCTAAAGATTACTTAGTTTATTAATTATCACTAGGTGAGAGCATATAGTCATGTATTAAATAGAAACATGCTGAAGTCTGAAATAACTAAACAAACAAACACATACCACAAGGTAGTTGTTACTAAAGCATACTAGTCTAGAAAGAAGTAAATAGAAATCATGGGCCTGACGTGCTAAGGTAAATTAACCACACAAGCACATAGAACCGAGTAGGTTAATCAGGAATTAAGGCGTACAAGCGAGGAAGAAAGCAAATAGGAAACATATAGCAAACAGAAGCATATAGAGGTTTGAAGTTAACTAATCATATAATCACATAGAATAGAACATGATAGCAGGAGTTAGCATATACCAGTAGAGAAAAGAAGGTAAATATGCAGAAATAGGTAGGTTCCAGAATAATTTCTCCTTGCTTTTCAACCGGCCAAATAATAGCCACTTAGCACAAAAGTCAGAACAAGAGTAAGAGAGAGCTTAAGTTTTTAGTGAGAATAAGAGAGTTCGAGTGTTTTTCAAAAGGAAAGGGAAGGATTTTATAGCATACAATAGAGTAAACACATAAGGTAATAAACCAATCAAACGCAATAAGGTATGAAAATCAGTTAACCATCAGTTAAGGTCGGCATAGATCAATTAACAGACATAAAATAAGGCTAGAATCTATTAATAGACTCAATTAGTAGTCAAATAAGGTAAGGAATAATTCCAGAATCAATTAGAAGTCGATTTTAATAACCAGAACATAAAAATCAAGCTAGTAGCATAAATTATTAGTCAAACATTGGTCCAAATAAGGTAAAAACAGGTAAATCAAATAAAATAAGAAAGTATTAGTATCGTACTTGAAAGGAAAGGTTAAAATCTCAGTAAAGGGTTTCAAAACCCTAATTTTGGGTAAAACATAAAGTCAATAGAGAAACAAGGGCGAAATAATCACATTGTGTATAAAGAACATAGATAAGAGGTCTATTCGAAAAACACAAAGAATCGAACTAGAGAACATCTTAACCCTAATTTTAGGAAGAATAAGTAATTTCAAAGAAACAACTATAGGAATAACACAGACAAATATAGATACACGAATACATTAAACAAAAAATACTCAAAGGTAAGGAACCTTGAGAGATCTGAAAAGAGCAAGGCCTTAATTTTAGGGTAAGTTAAATTGAGCGAAAAACCCTTTACTGAAATCATGAAAAGAAACACAGGTAGTCATGTAGAAATATAGATATGTTTTTTTAACAAAAATAAGTGTTGAATCTTAACAGATTTCAAAGGATCAAAACCCTAGCTTTTAGGGTAAAATAAGGAATAAGCAAAAATCTTAGAGATTCAAACCATAAGCAGATTGAGAAAGAACATTGAAGGAAAGAGATAAAGATTCGAACCAGATTTGGTTCAAACAAAAAAGATCCACTTTCCATGTTAGGCAAGTGATTATGTAATACCATAATTGGTTAGTTAGTAGAAAAATAGAGCCGGATAAGGTAAGAAATCACCAGATGATTCCATATCTGGTTGGAATCAAAGGGTATTTGGTAGGAATTTTGGGTGATGTCGCTTAGGGTTTGAAAGAGAGAAGAAGAGAGGTTGAGAGAGTTTACGAGTGACAGGTTTAGAGGAAATGGTTTAGGGTTAGGGATGTTGACTAATTAAAAAGGGTGGATGTATTGTGAGTCGCTGATCTTCTGAGATCAACAGCTAGGATTAGGTTATGGCGGGGGCGGGTTAATTTGGATGGGTTAGGTCTGGGTTGGACGGCTAGTTAATGTATTAGGCTGGGGTAATTGGTTTAGGCTAGGTCCGAAATTGGGCATTTTTTAGGTGCTAAATTATAAATATTCAATTAAATCAGTAAAATATTTTATAAAAATAATTAATAAATTAATAATATGTCATTTGTTAATGAAAATGATTTAGAATAATTACTTAAAATTATAAAGCTATAAAAATTATTTTATGTATAGATAATATAATTATGCATACATATGGGCTATTATTGTAAAATGTGCAATTCTAGCCTGAAAAATACAATTGTAATTATAAAAAATGCAATAAAAATATTTAAGCATTATTTGGCCATAAATGATAAATTTAGATGATTAAATATTTATAAAAAATAATATGAGGGATAATTATTCAATATTTGTATAATAATATTACAACATTTTATGTGCTAGTGTTTGACTGTGTATAGAGGTTACGAAAGAAGGGACAAATTTTGGAGCTTGTGGTTAGATAAGCCATCACAATTTTGTGGCTATAAAGTTTGTCATTTAGGTAAAATAAAATAGTTTAAAGTTAAATTATTTTTAAATATAAAAAGGAATTATTCCCTCAAGTTTTGTTTCATAACACCGACCTCCCTTCTGCAATAAGGGAATAACGCTTATCATAAAAGTTCACCTAGAATTTTCGATACAAGTCTCTGATTGCCTGGATATTTTTTATGCCAATCCAACGGTAATACGAGGAAATGAAGAGAATCTCTAGTGCTGAAGAGGCCAAACTGTTGAACAAGTCTTGCTCTACAAAGTGGTATACTTTGATAAGTATTTTCTGATCGTGTCAAATTGAATTTTGTTTATTGTGCATAGTTGCCACTATTTTAGTCAAGCATGGTTTATTGTGTCTGCATAATGGGTGCACTTATTCAATGTCATCATACCTGCCTGGCAGGATTTGAAATGGTGAATTTCATTGCTGAAAGAGAATTGAAAATGGTAGGAAAGAACATTTTATAGAGCAGAAAAAGCAAGTTATGCTGCTGTTAGGGGACCAAAAACTATTCTGATTTTGGTGCTTGATGGATCCCCCCACTAAATATAAATAGAACATATTCTAATATGCTTTCACTTTGGGTTGGAAAATGCTTGGCACCACTAGAACTAGTGAATAATAAGCTTTTCAAGTAAAGAGTGATGGAATTTGAATTTTTTTTTTTTTTTTTTTTTTCCTTTTGACCATTCGAAGTCGAATACGTCAGTCCGATTAATTCGAATTGTCTACGGAAGTTTTAGCAACCGAAAAAAGACTTCATTTCCAATGCGTACATGACATGGATCAATTCGTCTTTAATACCCATTTAACATGATTTCGCTCTCATTATAGATAGTTCAAGTATGTTTAATTAACTCCAATTTGTCTCAAAGAAATATATTAAGTATCATCTTATGCTATTCTTAAACTTTTGATTATAACCCATCTAATCAGCAGAAGAATTAAACTTTAAAGGCCAAGTAATTTTATAAGATTGGACTGACCTTAATAAACAACTGTATTTCGTGCTCAGCTTCTTCAACTTCCTCTTTTCTACAAGGAACGAGAAGACAACAACACAAAAAAGAAAAAAGAGAGATAAAAAGGAAAAAACTTCTCCAATATAACACATCTGATTTGTGAATAAATAAAACTTAAAAAGGGAGTTTTAATACTTGAAACTATTCATTAATTGATTTGATTCATATATTTTGTCTACGGTGCCATAGAACTCAGACTGTTTAAATCAGAACTCTGTAGAGGAAATTAAAGTAGTAAAATTAATAAGTATCATATATCATGTGTATGTACACGTACGTAAAATTTTATTTTGTATTTCATACAAATGACACTAGTTGTATAAGATAATCTTTTTGTGTTACCGTTTTTTGGATCCAGATTTTTGTGGACCCAAAAATATAAGATCGGGATCAAAAATTTGTGAGACAAAAAGGAAGATCTTACGGCTAGTGTCCGCTGGAAAAAAATATAACTTTTCGTACACGTACATAATGTAGGGCAGGGCAAGTGAAGATGCCAAAGCAAAGTAGTGATCCTTCTAATGTGGAAAAAGCTTTCTTTTCATTTAATGGAGCAATAATAGTGATGTGGAAACGAAAAAGTGAACTGAAATGACACTAGGCCATTTGCAAATTAGAAAAAGAATAATACTACTTTAATAATGTAGGGAACCATGTCCTTTTTTTTTTTTTTTTTTTATTTGTATATACCTTGGACTTTACTATAAATAGGAAGTTATGAATTATTGCTAAGTCTAAGACCAGTGGAGCGTCTCAATTCCGACAGATGCAACTTTCCATGGTTACTGTGTTTGGATTTATTTTGAATGAATTTAGTAATGGGTTTTTTTCATTTCTATATATTATTGAAAGTTTTATTACCATAAATGTTCATGTTTAGTAAATTATCCTGCCTACACAAGTTTTGTTTACAAAATATATATATTCTATCTTAAAACGCTCTCGATCCATTATTAGTGTCTTCAATTAAGGGATTTAGTTATACCCTTTATCTTTTTTTGGGAGTTGTCCTCGAGCTATCTCAATTTTTTGTTGATGTCCTATTTCCAAGTTCTAACACAATTCTCCCAACATGCTAAAAAGATACATTATGCATGTCTAAAATGTTTGTTTTCTTTTTAATATTATGTGATAATAAATTTCAACAGAAAAATTTATTCTCTTTCTTAAATTTTATAAAATAAAGTTCATAAGAATTTTCTATTTGTATGTTTAATGTGTCTCTTAGTGATCTATTTTAATATATAGTAGTAATAGATATGTATCTTTTCTTTATGAAAACTAAGACGTAATATCCTCTTAAAATAAATATATTATTCAAACTAATAATTGTGTAAGATTTTCATTTTCTAGAAGGTGTAAGTTTTTTATTTTAAAATATCACACATGTATAACCCTTTAGCTTGGACCTTTTCCATAAATCTAAACATTTTTTCTTGGCGGACACTGGGAAGAAGAGTCTCAAACTGCAGATCCTTTATACTACCTAACTCTGAAATGTGAGATAAATCTGAGATTTTGTCAGTATCGAGTCTCAACTCGCTGGATCTCTCATTCTCTCTTTCATGATCTTCAAGTCAATTAGTTGAGTATTGTACGTTAAGAGTGTGATAAACAAGGAGAGAAGGGAGTAGAGCATGAGGCCGATGAATTTGGTGGCCAGAGATAGAATTGAGGCATTTGTTTCATTTTTCGTCACTCCCAACATGCTTAAACATATCTTATATCTGATACAAATTTGTACAGTAGAAGTTTTTCCGAATATTTATGTGCAAGTCTTTAAAGATATCCAGTTAAATACAACTACAATAACGTACAACTTAAATGCAAATTTTATACAAAATATATACATGTCTTTTGTATATTTTGTATCTGATTTATACATAGTAAAAATAAATTTTATATGTGATGACCCAAAGGTCATCACTCGTTTTGAAAGTCAATTATGTGTCACGAGGCCTTGAAAATCTCTTTTTGTCTCACCTCGATTTACGTACACAGTCCTGACGCATTTCCGGAAAGATTTTATATGAAATCTAAGTAAAATAAGAAAATTGCCTTTAATTTAATTAAAGTTAACTTTGGTCAATATTCTTGGTAAACGGACCCGGACCTATAATTTGACGGTCTCTAGGGTCTATAATAAAATATGGGACTTGGCGTATGTCCATAATCGAATTCCGAGGTCCAAAGCTTGAGAAAAGAATTTGTAAAGAAATTATTGGAAAATATAAAAGCTTTTAGAAATGAAATGATGCGCGTTCTTGATGGTATCAGGCCCGTATTATGGTTCTGGAGACCGGTACAGGTTTAAAATAATAAGTAGGTTGAATTTGTGGAATTTAGTAAGAATCGGAATTCATTTGGTATAAATCGGACCTTTAGTTGAGAAAATGAGAATTTCAATATTCTTGAGTAATTTCATGAATTTGAGGTTTAATTCGTAGTTGTTGATGTTATTTTTATGATTTGATCGCATAAGTAAGTCCATATGATGTTTTTAGACATGCGTGCATGATTGGTTTGGAGCCTCAAGGGCTCAGGTGAGCTTTGGATAGGCCACGGAGTGAATTTGGACGTAGAAAAATTGATGGTATGTTGCAGCTGTGTAGCAGGCCTTTGAACGAGCGCCGGAAGGCTGTTTTTGCAAGAACAGCCACGTTGGTTCATTTTCAACGGTTAGCAGGCACAGCCTTAAAATCCTCTCCTCGGGGTGCTGAAAGGCCGTATCTGCAAATTCGGTTGTTTGTTTTAAATTAGAAATTTGAAAATAATAGTGTCATTTTTCTTTCTAGGTCAAAATAAGTGATTAAATCACCTTAATAAATGTGCAGGATGAGCACAATTCAAAATGAACCTTTCTCAATCATGAATAAAATCCCTCTGGAGTTGCATCTATGGTGGAACGATCTAGGCAAAGAAGGACAGAGCGAGGTCAATAAATATTTGAAAGGACTTACCGGTTTATTGGAGTCAGAGCTTTGGTCACATGTTGGGACCCGGCACACAATGTGTTCCATTTCTCGGACTTTGAACTCACTCCGACCCTAGAGGAAATAGTTGGGTACATCGGAAGTGCCGAGGTTCCTTTAAGGCACAAGTACTTGGTTGCCCCAAGAACCGTAGCTATACACAGATTCTTAGACTCGCTGAAGATAATCAGGACGGTTCACAACACGGATTTGGCAAATGTCTTTTGCACCCCACACTTCATATACTACAGATATGGCCACATATGAGGGTTTAATAACCCGGAAAGCAAGATATGTAGCAAAGAAAACCGGCAAAATGGGAGGAACATAGAAGTTTTGCTTTTACGGTGGTCTTTTTGGGGCTTTTGGTATTCCCAAGGAAGGATGGTAACATTGACATAAAAATCGCTGAGGTCGTCAGCACTTTAATGACTCAAGCCAAAAGTACTCCCGCGCCCATGATAGTGGCTGAAATCTTTCATGCTCTTACAGCCTGCAACGCCGGAGGAGACTTCTTTGAGGGGTGCAATCTATTGTTGAAATTGTGGATGACCGAACACCTATGTCATCGTCCTCAATTCCTAAGTTATGGGTCTACAGAGAAAACCTGTATAGAAGAGTTTTATACGAGGATTAAGGGGGTCAACTTGCCTGAAGGATTCACGGGCTAGACAACATACTTTCGGTCCCTCACCGTTAGTCAAATAGAGTGGACGTTTGGATGGCTGCCTATTGATGAAATCATATACATGCCAGCAGCAAGACCGCATTTCCTCTTGATGGGTCTTAAGAGCATTCAGCCTTATGCCCCGTATCGGGTTTTAAGGCAACACGGGAGATGCCAAATAGTGCCAAAGGACGGCGATCTTAGTCTCCAAGTGGTTGAGATTGGTCCTGATGGTCAGTTTCCTGAAGCAATGGTCCGCCAAGTATGGAGCGAATGTCAATATTTAGCGGCGAATACCTGTGTCCGGGATCGAGCTAAAGGGGAAGTGTCACCTGATTATCACACCTGGCATAGAAAGGAAGTTGCATTCGGGAGGCCGGCCAAAAGACCCCACCTCCAAGAGTTTGCCGAATCATCGCAAAAACAGTGGGCCTGGTTAGCCAAAGAAAATGAATACAGGGCCAAAATAGGAGAATTGGAAAAGCGGGTCCAAGACCTTAAGTTTGAAAACAATGTGCAAGCCGCAGCCGACGAGGGTGAGAAGAAGAAATTGGCCAAAGATAATGAAGCTTTACGAGCCCAGATCCAAAAGATGAAGATAGCAGCCGAAAATCCTGTCAGGAGTGCCAAAGATGCAAAGCTTATAGAAAATCTAAGGCAAAGGGTGAATGACTACAGCTTTGACCTCAACAAAGCAGAAAGAAAATTAGTCGGGGTTCGAAAATAATTGGCTAAAAATGCGGAAGAACGAGCCCGCATGGTTAAACAGTGGAAAGAAGAATACGACAATGAGGTCACGGGATTAAGGAAAAAGGTCATCGCCACAGAGAACAAAATGATCAAACAGGTAAACGAATTCAAGATTGAAAGAGAGCATTGCTCGCGGCATTGGCACAATTATAAATGGACTTGCACCAACTCCAGGAACAAAACCAGGTAGCTGAACAGACTTTGGAGGCCAAGGCCCAACAGATAGGGCAGTTGCTTCAGGAAAAGTGCAGAATTAGAGAGAGAATCTTAACCATTGCTCACAACATTACTAAGAAATGCCAAGTGTGCGAGAACATGACTCGCACCACCTTCTTTGCATTGGTGATAATATTTATGAAACAGATAACGAGTGACTTGGATAGACTTCAGGGGGAACTTGCATATAGGCCCGTGGCGAGACCGGACGGTGTCCCATAGGCACCAGGAGCTTTAATGTATTCATGATTGCCATTTGAGTCTGTATTTCCTTTTCCTGTCAATTGTTTAGATCCGCATTTTTCTTTTCGCTAAGAGTCTGTCAGTTGATTGAGTCTGTATTTCCTTTTGATAGAATAGTTAATGGTGGAGTCTGTAGTTCGTCTTTTCATCAGAGTCTAATAGTTTGAGTCCTTGTAATCGAAGTATTTGCTATCAATAAAATTGAAAATCCCAAATATTTTGCTTCTATTTTATATTCATTTGCATGAACTACGCTCGGTCTGATTCATGCGGGGTCATGATACGTAGGTAATCTCCATAGGATTCGACCGTAATCATATGAAAAAAGAAAAATAAAAAGAGACAAGAAAAGAAAAAAAAAGAGTGGAAAAAACAAGAAAACAGAGGAGGAAAACAAGAGAGAAAAAGAAAAACAAAAGAGAGAAAAATAAGAAACCCAGACGAAAGAAACAATGCTAGAACAAGAGGGAATGAGAAAACAAAAACAAAGAGAAAGCAAGGGCAAGGGAGGAAAATAAAAGAAAAGTTGCAATCGGGAATAAAGAAAGTCGGGATGACGCAAGCAGTCGAGCAAATGCATAATAGAAACCGTTAACTCCTTAGGTGCATTCATTCCCCAAATATGCGGTTATCTATTTGTTAATGCTCTAACCGCTAACAATGTTGTTGTTGATGATGAGTCCAGACAAGTGGTTAAGCTGACTAGCATTCTAGCAACCCATCCATACAACACCCGCTCTAAGGATACATGAAAAATGGTCAACCAAGAGATAGAAGCAAGCGTTGTTGACCCGTCTAGGGAAGAATAAGTAGTGGATGTCAACGCCATGAAAGAGGAGATGTATAAACTGAAGCAGGAAATGGCCGAGATGTACCAGGCCTAGGCAAAGGGACACCCACTACCAGCCTATCCTGCTAACCCTGCCTACATCCCACCATTAGCTCAGCCACAAGATCCTCCCACAGTGAATTCCTCTCCGGCCTACCCTACCTACCAGTGATACTACGCAACCACTTCCCAAACACCACCACCTCCACCACCCAAACAAATCTTATGCCCTCCACCACTAACTACTCCTGTGTTTGTGGCTCCCCCACCCGCCGCATTACACAGATCTTCTAGTGAACCCCTGTTCCAAACCCAGGAAAACCACTATTACCCACCTGAACCCACCTTCAAACCACCAGAACCATACTCTTACACTCCCCGTTTTGATCCCTCAGCTGAAGAAGAGAAGCCTCCCAAAAACCCTGAGCAGTAGGAGATGATACGAAAGGTGAAGAGCTTAGAGCAGTTATTCAAAAATATACAGGGTCTAGGAGGACAAGTGAGTGTGGCCTACAAGGACGTGTGCTTGTTCCCCGACGTCCAGTTACCTGCGGGATTCAATTACCCAAGTTTGATCTGTATGATGGACATGGTGATCCGGTAGCCCATCTGAGGGGATTTTGTAGTAAGATGAGAGGAGCTGGGGGAAGGGATGAGTTTTTAATGGCGTACTTTAGTCAAAGTCTTAGTGGTGCGGCCTTGGAATGGTACACGCGGCAAGATCATGCTTGATGGTACACTTGGGATGATTTGGCCCAAGCATTTGCAGGCCACTTTCAATATAATCTCGAAATTGTCTCGGACCGTCTATCACTGACCAAAATTGAGAAGAAGCCGGGGGAAAGCTTTAGAGAGTACGGTTTTCGGTGGAGAGAACAGGCGGCAAGAGTCGATCCTCCAATAAAGGAAAGCGAGATGGTTGATTAATTCTTACAGGCTTTGGAGCCTACCTACTATAGTCACCTGGTGTCAGCAGTGGGAAAAACATTCAATGAGGTCGTGAAAATGGGAATTATGGTGTAAGAGGGTCTCAAGTCCAACAAGATTATGAGCTATTCGGCAATCAAGGCAACTACCCAGGCTATCCAGAGCGGTACTGGAGGGGTATTGGGAAAGAAAAAGAAAGAAGATGTTACAGTAGTGGAATCGAGAGCTCAGTCCAGGGGTCAATCGCCATATTATCACCAACCACAACCCCATCCCCAAACCTACCCACACACCCCATATGGCCCACCGCAACACTACTACCCACCCCCTGTCCCCCATTTCTCTGTGCAATATGCCCAAATGTACCCCCAACCTCCTACCCATGCGCAATGGCGCGTACATACCTCACAAACTACTTACCCAACTCAAATACCCACCGCCGAGAGCCTACAGAAACCCCACTGGAACCGATTTTCGACCTAACCCTATTTCCAAGAACGATAGGCTACAGAAGAAGAAGACCTTCACTCTGTTAGGAGAATCTTACACCAGCTTATACCACAGATTGAGACAGTTGGGCATGTTGAGTATGATTGAACCCAAAGTGCCAAATCCTCTCCCAAGGAATTTGGACCACTCGGTGAGTTGCGAGTATTGCTCGGGTGCTCCGGGACATGACACAAAAAAATGCTGGCATTTGAAAATAGCCATCCAGGAGCTCATTGATACCCGCCGAATTAAAGTGCAGGCCCCAGAGACGCCCAACATCACTCAAAATCCATTGCCAACCCATCACGAGACCCATATGATTGAGTTAGTGCAAAAGGGAGAGTGTAAGAAGCATTCACAAACCGTAATGATGATCAGGGCCAGTCAGGACAGATCAAATGAGAAATCAACCAGTGGGAGAGCATTGATCAAGGTAGAGGAGACAGTTAGCGAACCAATAGTGGTAATAAAGAAAGATCCCTTGAGCAATGTGGCAGTAAAACAAGAACCGGCTAAAGTGGTGGTGTTGGGGGTAGCTGTCAAGCCTATTGTGATCGTAAAAGGGGCTCACACAGAGCCGGTTATCATCAAGCCAGTGACTCAGTTACCAGTAGTCAGCGAAAAGGTCATCCCATGGAACTGCGGCCGAGTGACTGTGACGTCGAAGTGGAAGGAAGTTAAAGAAGAAGTTTGTGAAACCCATGGGCTGACTCGTTCAGGGAGATGCTTTGCCCCGAGGAGCTGAGAAAAGCTAAAGCAGCCAAAGATAATTCGGCACCACTAAAAAGGGCAGTAACAGAAGAAGAAGTAGAAGAATTCTTGAAGAAGATGAAGGCGCAAGATTATTCCATTGTAGAACAGTTGAGAAAGACCCCCCGGCACAGATCTCATTGCTATCTTTATTGATCCATTCGGATGAGCACCACCGGGCATTGATGAAGATTCTAAATGAAGCCCATGTTCCTTATAAGATCTCTGTGAATCATCTGGAGAAAATAGCAAACAAGATTTTTGAGGTCAACAGGGTGGGTGCTGATTGACAACGGGTCCAGCGTAAACATCTGCCCTCTCTCCACCCTAGAAAAGTTAAAAGTGGATAGTGAGAGAATCCATAAGAATAGCATTTGCGTACGAGGATTTGATTTAGGAGGAAAGGACACGGTTGGGTTTATCGTGTTGGAACTGATGATAGGACCAATTGAATTTACTATGGAGTTCCAGGTGCTCGACGTGGCTGTTTCTTACAATCTCTTATTAGGCCGACCTTGGATTCATGCAGCAAAAGCAGTGCCATCCACCTTGCATCAGATGGTCAAATTCAAGTGGGACCGGCAGGAAATTGTGGTGCATGCGGAAGATAGTTCGTGTAATACCATTATGCCTTTCGAAGAAGCTGAGGATGACAAAGGTCCATGGGTTTACCAAGTCTTAGACACAATATCGGTTGAAAAGATCCCGGAAGGAGAGTGTATTCATGTGCCCTGGGCAGCTGCTGCATCTATCATGGTGGCTTCAGAAATGATAAAGAATGGATTCTTACTTGGAAAAGGCTTGGGTTCTTCTTTGCAAGGCATCACACGGCCAGTATCTCTTCCTGGAAACCTGGATACTTTTGGTCTAGGCTTCAAGCCCACTGCTGCTGACATAAGGCGAGCTAAAAAGATGAAAAAGAGAGCATGGACCCTTCCAAAACCCATCCCCCGCCTTTCCCGTTCCTTTGCCAGGCCTGGTACTAAGAAGCGCCCAACAACGGCAATGCCTAATTCTATGGTAGTGGAACCCAACAAGGAGCTGATTGAGAGGTTTGAAAAGCTGTTTGATGAGGTAAATGTGTTGAAGGCAGGAGAAGGTCCAAGAAAGGCAGATGTGCAGTTCGTGGGGCCCCGTGCAAAGCTTAATAATTGGGAAGCTACTCCTCTTCCTACCCGGAGGGAGTCTTGGTAGTTAGTTTTTATTTTCCTTTCAGTTTAATCTGGGTTATTTCCAAGGTTGTAATTCGGATGCTATGTTCCGTCCGTTTGGATGAGTTAAACCTTGTTATCTTACAATTTTAATGAAATGCAATTTCTTTCCTTTTTTCATTCGTGATAGCCTTTATTTTGTCTTTATTTTCTTTCTTGTACAGTCCCTTTTACGCTGGTTTTACTGATATGTCATGCATGAGGAGTCTTCGGCCTAGTCTTGAATACCAATCTAACTCCGAAATAATAATACAAGAAATTGAGTGTGATAATGAGGTAGAATATGATGATGAAGAAGACTTTAAAGAAATCAGTCAAGAATTAAGCCAATTTTAAGAGAAACCCAAACCTAATTTGAATGACACAGAGGCAATCAATTTAGGGGATCAGAAGAATGTACGGGAAACGAAAATAAGTGTCCATTTGGAACCTCAGCTCAGAGAAGAGATAACTAAAGCGTTGCTTGAATACAAAGATGTTTTTGTGGTCATATAACGATATGCTTGGTTTAAGCACCGATTTGGTGGTCCACAAGTTGCCCACCGACCAAACATGCCCTCATGTCAAGCAGAAGCTGAGAAAATTTAAAACTGATATCAGTGTGAAAATTAAAGAAGAGGTCAGCAAGCAGTTTGAGGCGAAGGTCATCCGGGTCACGCGATATCCCACTTGGTTAGCCAATGTTGTGCCTGTGCCAAAGAAGGATGGAATGACCAGAGTGTGCGTTGACTACCGTGATCTCAATAAGGCGAGTCCAAAAGACAATTTCCCACTGCCAAACATCCATATATTGATTGACAATTGTGCCAAACATGAGATTGGTTCCTTCGTGGATTGTTATGCGGGCTATCACCAGATTTTGATGGATGAGGAGGATGCGGAAAAGATGGCATTCATCACGCCTTGGGGAACGTATTATTATAGGGTCATGCCATTCGGGTTGAAGAACGTAGGGGCAACATACATGAGGGCGATGACCACCATGTTCCATGACATGATACATCGGGAAATTGAAGTTTATGTAGACGACGTGATCATAAACTCGTGGAAGCAATGTGACCATGTCAAGGACTTGACAAAATTTTTCCAGAGGCTCCGTAGGTACAACCTCAAATTTAATCTAGCGAAGTGTGCAATTTGAGTCCCGTCTGGGAAGTTGATGGGGTTTGTAGTAAGTCGACGCAGTATTGAGTTAGACCCATCCAAGATCAAAGCCATTCAGGAGTTACCGCCGCCAAAGAACAAAAAAGAGGTGATGAGTTTGCTTGGCATGTTAAATTATATCAGCAGGTTCATTGCCCAGCTCACAACAACTTGTGAGCCCATCTTTAAGCTGCTAAAGAAGGTTGCTGTGATCAGATGGACAGATGAATGTGAAGCAGCATTTGACAAGATTAAGGAGTATTTGGCCAGTCCACCTGTGTTGGTCCTACCGGAGCCAGGAAGACCCATGATTCTTTATCTGACAGTTTTGGATAACTTGTTTGGCGGTGTACTGGGGCAACATANTATATTTTTCATAAACCCATGCCCACTGGGTGGCTCGCGAAGTGGCAAATCTTGCTTACGGAATTTGATATTGTCTATGTGACCCGGACTGCAATGAAAGCACAAGCATTGGCTGATCATCTAGCCGAGAATCCAGTTGATAATGAATATGAACCTTTGAAGACATACTTCTCTAATGAAGACATAATGCATGTTGAGTAATTAGAACAAGTCGAGAAGCCAGGATGGAAACTGTTCTTTGATGGGGCTGCCAACACCAAAGGCGTCGGGATAGGAGCAGTGCTTATTTCTGAGACAGGGCAACACTACCCTGTTACAGCTCAACTTCGTTTCTATTGCACCAATAACATGGCTGAATACGAGGCGTGTGTCTTGGGTTTGAGGTTGGCTATAGACACGGGTGTCCAGGAAATCTTGGTCATGGGTGACTCGGATCTTCTGGTGCACCAGATTCAAGGGGAATGGGAGACACGAGACTTAAAGCTCATACCGTACCGGCAATGTTTGCATGAACTTTGTCAACGGTTTCAATAAATAGATTTTAGGCATATTCCAAGGATTTATAATGAAGTTGCCGACGCTTTGGCCATTTTGGCGTCAATGTTGCATCATCCAGATAAGGCTTATGTTGACCCGTTGCAGATTCAGGTTCGAGATCATCATGCCTATTGTAACATGGTGGAAGAAGAGCTTGATGGTAAGCCGTGGTTCCATGATATCAAAGAATACCTCGGGATGGGAGTATATCACAGGCCGCAGGGGATCAAAAGAGAGTGATTCGACGCTGGGCAAGCGGATTATTCTTCAGTGGAGGAGTGTTGTACAAGAGAACTCTAGATCTTGATTTATTGAGATGCATAGATGGTAAACAGGCTACAGTTATCATGACCTAGGTACATGCGGAAGTTTGTGGACCTCATATGAGTGGCTATGTATTGCCAAAGAAGATTCTCCGAGCCGGTTATTATTGGCTTACTATGGAACGGGATTGCATCAGCTTCGTGCGCAGGTGTCATCAATGTCAGGTACATGGAGATTTGATTCATTCTCCACCGTCTGAATTGCATACAATGTCGGCACCTTGGACTTTCATTGCTTAGGGAATGGATGTCATTGGGCCGATCGAGCCAGCGGCATCAAATGGGAACAGTTTTATTCTGGTAGCCATTGATTACTTCACCAAGTGGGTTGAGGCAAAGACTTTCAAATCTGTGACCAAGAAGCCAGTGGTCGATTTTGTGTGTTCTAATATCATTTGTTGATTCGAAATCCCGAAGGTAATCATCACGGACAATGGTGCCAATCTCAACAGCCATCTGATGGCGGAGACATGTCAGCAGTTTAAGATCACGCACCGTAATTCCACCCCATATCGTCCTAAGGTGAATGGAGCAATCGAAGCAGCTAACAAGAACATCAAGAAAATACTTCAAAAAATGGTGGAAGGGTCCAGGCAATGGCATAAAGAGTTACCCTTCACACTGTTAGGCTACCGCACTACTGTCCTCACTTCAGTAAGGGCGACTCCTTATTCACTGGTGTATGGCACTGAGGCAATAATACCCACAGAGATTGAAATCCCATCCCTTCGGATTATCGCCGAGGCGGAAATGATAATGTTGAATGGGTCAAAGCTCACTTGGAACAACTAAGTTTGATTGATGAAAAGAGATTGGCAGCAGTATGTCACGGACAGTTGTACCAATAGAGAATGGTAAGAGCATATAACAAGAAGGTGCATCCGCGGAAGTTTGAAGTAGGGCAATTGGTGTTGAGAAGTATCTTACCTCATTGGACCAAAGTAAAAGGAAAGTTCGCCCCAAACTGGCAGGGGCCATTTGTTGTAACCAGAGTGTTGTCCAATGGCGCATTATATCTGACAGATGTGGAAGGAAAATGTGTAGAAATGGCTATCAACTCTGATGCAGTCAAGCGATACTATGTATGATTTCTTTGTCTAGTTTGTACTTGATTGTATTTGGCATATTTTTGAGATTGAAATGACGAAGGTATTTTGTTCTGCTATCCAAACACTTTATCCTTTGTTACCCCTTTTAAGCCATATTTATTTTTCCTTCACACCCCTCTTTCGGAATCGATAACAGAATTCAGGACCCCCGCGGGGAAAGTAAGTAGAGAAACAAGGGAAAAACAGGTCAAAAGAAAAAGAAAAGGAAAGGAGAGAAAAAAAAGAAAGGAAAGGGAAAAGAGAAAAGAAAAGAAAAACAAAGAGAAAAGAAAGAGAAAAGAAAAGAAAAAAAGAGAGAAAAAGAGAAAAGAAAAAGAAAAGAAAAGAGAAGAAAAGAGAAAACAAAAGAAATCAAAAAAAGAAATCAAAAAAGGGAAGATCGCAAAAACGAAGTAATTTTATGGCATGAACTACGTTCGACTTGATCTCGAAAGGGTGCGTAGGCAACCTCTCTCTGAGGTTCAGTCACACCAAAACAAAACATCCCAAAAGTCCCCAAGAAAGAGACTGGGGCAGAAGTTGTGGTTGTCGTGAGAAATCTGATTCCAAAAGTTGTAACTTTGAACCCATGTTGAATTATTTTGAGCCTTTAATACCCTTCTTTCTAACTCCTATCCAAAAGCCTGCCTTACGGTCCAAAGAAAGAACTTCCGATCGGTCTTCAAGAAGTGCCAATACGAGCAAGTAAAAGTGATTCATGTCAGGGGCAACACTCCGGTACAAGAAGAAAAATGATAAAAATGAGAAAGTCTTACTGGTGAAAACCCTCACGGGTAACGTAAGGCGAAGTGAGTTGAGAGAAATCAAAAATTAGAGAGTCCTACCGGTGAAAACCCTTGCGGGCACCGTAAGGCGAAGGTGAGTTTTTCAAATGGAAAATGAGATAAGTCTGTGGTGGAAACCTGCTCAAGACATGGCAAGATGAGCATGGCAAGATGAGCAAGGTTTGGGTGTGGGTGAAAAATCAGGATCCGGAAGTCCTGAGCAGCAAATGTTGCAATTGAAAGTTGATTGATTGGACAAACTGGGCCGGTTAATCCAAAATGCATGGCATGATCAATGGTACCAGCTGTTCCACTCAGATAAGTCTTCTTCTCTTCCTTCTTCATTACAAATCATCCGTTTGCGAATTCTCTCTATCCTTAACCCTCGAGGTCATTGCATTTCATTCATTTGAGGTATGTTCTTTAAGATGTTTCAGTGTCAGTTCTGTTCAAAACAAAAGGGAGGAATGTCAAGGCTAACTACCAGTTTCCCAGTTGCAAAGCACAACAGGGCCGGAATATATCAAAGATGGCAAAAGGCAAAGTAAGACATAAAGAACCACCGGAAGCTTCATTGGTGGATTGATTGGATAGTTTATGAGAGAAGCAAAGTTTCAGATAGAGGGGTCAGAAACACAAAAACAGCAATATAGCGATAGAACACTGGGGTTGTCAAAGTCATGGGTTGAAAGGCAATCAAGAAGTCGAAGCGATTCAAGGCAATTCCAGGAAAGCAAGTCGGAGTGAAGCTCAATGGCAGGGGTGTGCCTAGCAAGAATTCCAGCAACTAACCACCATTCTATATTAACAAGATCTTTATTTGATTGAGACAGGGGCAAGAAATTTTCTTTGTTTGATATTTTGAAGTCAGGAGCCCACCTGGAGAACAAGGGAATACATTTCAAGTTTCGGCAATCAGGAGCCCACCTGGAGAAAAAGGGAAGTACAATTCAAATTTTAGATTTTAATTAATAATATTTGGCAACATGATATGCCCAGCCACCAAACCGGGGCAGAAAATTTTCTTTGTTTGTCTATTTTGTTGAAGACAGGCGCTCACCTGGAGAACAAGGGAATACATTTCAAGTTCAGCAGTCAGGCGCCCACCTGTAGAACGAGGTAATACATTTCAAGCTCAAGCAATCAGGAGCCCACATGTAGAACAAGGGAAGTACAATGCGAATTTTATCTTTCAAGTTTTTAATATTTGGTAACATAACGCGCCCAGTCATCAAACTAGAGCAGAAAATTTTCTTTGTTTTGTCTATTTTGTTGAAGTCAGGCGCCCACCTGGAGAACAAGGGAATACATTTCAAGTTCAGCAATCAGGAGCCCACTTGGAGAACAAGGGAATACGTTTCAAGTTCAAGCAATCAGGAGCCCACCTGGAGAACTAGGGAAGTACAATTCAAATTTTAGCTTTCAATTTTAATACTTGATAACACGATGCGCCAAGCTACCAAACTGGGGCAGAAAATTTTCTTTGTTTGGCTATTTTGTTGAAGTCAGGCGCCCACCTGGAGAACAAGGGAATACATTTCAAGCTCAGCAGTCAGGCGCCCACCTGGAGAACAAGGGAATACATTTCAAGTTTCAGCAGTCAGGCGCCCACCTGGAGAACAAGGGAAGTACAATACAAATTTTAGCCTTCAAGTTTTGATATTTGATAACATGATGTGCTCAGCCACCAAACTGGGGCAGAAAATTTTCGTTGTTTGTATATTTTGTTGAAGATCAGGAGCCCACCTGGAGAACAAGGGAATATTTTTCAAGTTCAAGCAATCAGGAGCCCACCTGGAGAACAAGGGAATACATTTCAAATTCCAGCAATCAGGCGCCAACCTGGAGAACAAGGGAAGTACAATTCAAATTTTATCTTTCAATTTTAATACTTGATAACACGATGCGCCCAGCTACCAAACTGAGGCAGAAAATTTTCTTTGTTTGGCTATTTTGTTGAAGTCAGGCACCCACCTGAAGAACAAGGGAATACATTTCAAGCTCGGTACTCAGGCGCTCACCTGGAGAACAAAGGAATACATTTCAAGTTTCAGCAACGAGGCGCCCACCTGGAGAACAAGGGAATACATTTCAAGTTTCAGCAGTCAGGTGCCTACCTGGAGAACAAGGGAAGTACAATACAAATTTTAGCCTTCAAGTTTTGATATTTGATAACATGATGTGCTTAGCCACCAAACTGGGGCAGAAAATTTTCGTTGTTTGTCTATTTTGTTAAAGGTCAGGAGCCCACCTGGAGAACAAGGGAATACTTTTCAAGTTCAGCAATCAGGAGCCCACCTGGAGAACAAGGGAATACTTTTCAAGTTCAGCAATCAGGAGCCCACCTGGAGAACAAGGGAATACTTTTCAAAGTCCAACAATCAAGAGCCCACCTGGAGAACAAGGGAATACTTTTCAAGTTCAGAAATCAGGAGCCCGCCTGGCGAATAGAGGCATATATTTCAAATCTCAGCGGTCAAGCATCACTCGGAGGAATGGCAAAACATCTCCGATCACAATGCAAGGCAACAACGCAAGAATTCCATCGGAAGAAAATAAGTTCAAAGTAACACAAGAGCAAGTTCAAAGACATAGATATGACCTTTTTGTAATTCATAGATCATAGCTTAGGCTATCTTCTTTTTATTTTGACACGGTGTAATAAGAAGGTCAGCGAGCAGTAGCAGCAGCAACAGCAGTAAAATCACAGCTCTTGGTAGTCCCAGCTACCAAACCTTCCCGAACTACACTGACCTGATTCCTTTTTAGCCAACGATATGTAGGCAACCTTTGAAGCGGGGTGCGGTCAAACTTTTCAATATTGTTTCACACAGAATATTCAAACGGGCAAAAATCGCTCATATTTGCTCACTTATCTTTGCCCGAAAGCTCTTCATGTTTCCGAGCAAAGAGGGGCAGCTGTGAGCACGTGATTTTTGCCCTATATGAATTATTCCCAAAAATTCAAACAAAATGATTTCTTTTATTATTTTGCAATTTTGTGGATTTTTATGATATTTTATGTTAATTGTTTGCATTTTTATTTGTGCCTTTTAATTCATATGAAAAATATAAAAATACACTTGGCATTTATTTAGGATTTAATTTCATATTTTAGGATTAATTAGTAGTTAAGGAAAAAATAAAGAAAATAACAAAAATGGTCTTTTTTGCATTTTTAGTTTTAATTTGTCTTAATTTGTGTTTAATTAGAAATTAGGGTATTTGGAAATTAGAAAATATAATTTTTTAGTGTCAATCTGGTTTTTGAGTTTTGATTTAGCATTTCAAAAAAATCAGAAAATAAACAAAAGAAAAGAGAAAACAATCTAAAAAAAAGAAGGTGAGGTTGTCTTAAGAAAATACTCGGAATTGGGCCATCTGCAACTAATTTGGTCTTAGCCCAAATAATACCCCAGTCTGGGCCCAAAAGCCATAACCCCAGCCCAAAGGTCTCGATCCGGTCCGCCTCATGACTTAACCAAATGACCCTGTTTTGATGGTCTTAAATCCCAGCCGTCGAGGATCCTTGATCCAATGGCTGGGAACTGATTTAATTTCACATATAATGGTCGGATCGCCCCCTACCCCCCAAGCTTTCGTCTCCTTCACCCATATACAGACCCTGTAACACCACCGTGTCCCGCCGCCGGAATTCGCCCCACGGCGGCGGCCGGCGTCCAATAACGCCCAACTTTTCACCAAAGATTCCTCCCTCCCTCCTCTCTCCATATCTACACTTGAAATCCTTTGAATCCTAGCCAAAATCCTCAAATATAGCAAACCCTAGGTGCCGCCACCACCGTGCACGGTGCCGCCACCCCTCCAAAGCACCCCAAATTTACACCATGAACTCTCCTGGTCTCCCTGTCTCCAAATCCCAAGTTAGAATCCCTCAAATCCAAGCGAAATTCCGTGAATTTCAAATCTAGGGTTCGAAGCTTTCAACACAAACATATAACACTAATTGAAAATCAAATTCGAGATTAGTCGAGTCGAAGGCCAAATCAGTAAGATCTTTTCCCTTTTATTTGATTATCTTTTCTGCCTGTTTTGATTATGTTGTGATAATTGTGCATCATTAAAGTTTTTGTGTAAATTCCCCTTGTTCTTTGTTTTTTTATTAGTATCTGTAGATTTTTCGTAGGCATTAGTTCCTGATTTTGTTTGTTCTTGCTCATCTTAGTGTTTCATTCCTTGTAAGGTCGATTTAGGGTTAGATTGGTTTGATTATAATTTGATTCTCATATTGATTTTGCTTATAATATAGATGGTGTTTTGTTTATTATTTGACTGTTGATATCTAATAGTAGTTTGTAATTCAAATAGCTAGTTAAGTGTTAAGATTTTTCATAGACTTTGTTTGGTTGATTATTTGTCTTGGAATAATTAGTTTAACTATAGTTAGTTAGACAGGTTGTTTAGTTAGTTAACAGGGCAGGGGTTGGGTTAATAATTTCAGGACCAAGGTAAGGGCAATAAGGGTAGTTTACTTAGAGAGTAGGATAACTTGGAAAAGAAGTCAGTTCATTAGGGACTTTTAAGCAAAAATGCAAGTTAAGGAGGGACTAAAAAGGAAAGTAGGAAATATGAGGCTTGCCCTCATTTATGCCTATAAAATGGCATGCCCTTTGCCTTCACTCACAAGTTTTGGGGAGCCTGAAAATTCCCTCACAAAAATTGCTCCACAAATTTCAAATCAACTTTGAATTTCAAATTCCAAAAACCTTCAAAAACCAAAAAAAAAGTAGAAACAACACAAAAAACCCCAAAATATATGGTTGCATTATGATTCCAGATCTGAATTGCAAGTTTGATTGTTAATCCGAGTTCCTAGCATTCAACTTCAAGTAGTTTTTGGTTTTATTCAAGCTATTCTGGTTATCTCTAGTTGCTGGAAGTTTCAGAAGTTGTTTCTGGTTCAAATTCGCGTCTAGATTTGATTTCGAGCAAGTGCATTTGGTTCCTACTGGTTTATTTCGTCTCTGACTGATTCCTGGGTCAATTTACTACTGATCATATTGCTGTGGTTTGCTGTGTAAACTGCTGCTGATTTTCCTCTTTCCTTTTGTTATTTTGCAATTCCAGGTACACATCTTGAGATCTGTCGATGTAGCTTCACCTGTTGAAACATGAAATGAAATTGAAGCCTCTGCTTTCGAATTGCATTTTAATAATTCTGTCATATTCTAGATAGTTCTCTGTGACCCGATTAGTTGTTCATTGTAATTAAACTCTGTAATCATTTTGGATTGTTTGTAGCTTGTGGATTACTAAGCTTATTCAATATATTCCTGTGAGCATGTGAATCCAATAGTTATTTGTTTTGATTTGGTTTAGCTTGTGTTACTATTGTAGTATAGTTTTGATGACTATTTATTAAGACTTGCAACAGGGTTTGAAATCAGAATGTAAATGTTTTAGTAGTGTAGTACTTTAGCTTTGACACCAACACGTTGGTTTTGAAATCAGAGAATTGGCATTTTCCATAGCCCTGTGTCTTTGAGCTTAAGAACTAGACATAGGTATCACTTGTTCCATGTTAATCCATTAATTCCATAAGGATTTGTAACAGTTGGTTAGCCTAAAAATAGTCTGAGTATGAAATTGGATTCTAGCAACTAGTAGTTCATTAATTAGAATAAGATGTAAGTTGTTTCTTTACAACAAAAATCATTGAATGTGATCGAAACATTTGTGAAACGAGTTTAGCCTCAGTACTATTAACTGAAATCCCATTTGGTGTGAGATGCGCTGGTCGATTCAACGCTCAACAGCCTAGTTTTGTTGGTTTGGGCTTCGGTGACCCAACGAGTGGCCCAGGCTCCGATCTGATTTCAGTGTTTGTTTGGGCCTGGTCCTAGACCTATGACTATCCAGTCTCTTGTGATGAGCTGAGTTCTGACTCCCTTTCGTTGGACTTATGTCGGAGCCCAAGGGCTGGACTTTGATACAGAATTGTCATTTGGTTTGTACTAAGCCAATAACAAAATAAATGGACCTTTTAGAGACTTTGTCCGATAGAAAAATTGTAGACTTTTTAGGATATCCTTTAAAATAAATGATATGAGCCTCGTCAAACAAAACACATAAATTGCGGGGCCCTTAATAAATGTTTGTTTTAAAATACTTAGATTTCGGGACGGGCCGTTTAGTGAATTTCACGGCCTTCCCCAAAGATAATAATGCGTTAATCTCCTTAGGCGCGTATTTTAGTAACATTACATTCCTAAACTCGAGTGCGCATTTATGTGACCCAAATCTAAATCTCAACGAAGTTGAAATGTGTCAACAACCACGGGTGCATTTATGTGACGTGGTTCGAAACACATTTTCACGACGTTGCAATTCTCGTTAAAAATAATAATAAATCAGTTCAAGGTTTAAAAGCACATAAGTTAAAACATGTTTTGAAATCAGATAAATCCAAATATAACAATTGAGCGACTGTGCTAGAACCACGGAACCCGAAAATGCCTAACACCTTCTCCCGAGTTAACAGAATTCCTTACTCGGATTTCTGGTTCGCGACTGTAATACAGAGTCAAACCCTTTCCTCGATTCGGGATTCAAACTGGTGACTTGGGACACCATAAATCTCCTAAGTGGCGACTCTGAATCTCTTAATACACGAATCCCATTTCGATTGTCCTTTAAGTGGAAAAACGCCTTTTATTATACCTTCACGGGGTGAAGTAATGAAAAAGGAGGTGTGACACCCACATTAGTAGTCCCAATGTAAATACACAACAACAATAGGAGAAATGCTCAGAAATTATCAAACTTCATAATAAGGCAAACAAATAGTCTAGCCTAGCATGCTGCACAGACTTCAGGTAAAGCAGTTAAACAAATAAGGCATTTTAGTCACTTGGGCATGCTTTTATTAAGCTAACACAGGCTTAAATAGTACAAGAACTAAACAGGAAAGTAAACGTACTAGTAGTACTTAATAAAAACTGGATTCCCAACAATTAGCACAAGTACGCATTCGACACCTTACGTACAAGGCATTTCAATTGACAAATATACCAAATCCTAAGGGAAAAGTCAGTCACACAAGGTTAGACGAGCCACTTACCTCGATCAAGCTCAAATCAACCTGAAACCATGCCTTTGCCACAAGTATCCGACTCAAAATGGCCCAAATCTATTCAATTTAATTGTATATTGTAAATAATACCTCAAGTAACTGATTCTACGATTAAATTCTAAGCTAATATGTGGAATTAGGTAAAATGACCAAAACGCGCCTCAGGCTCACATCTCGGAATCGGGTAAAATTTATATTTTCAGAATCCTCACACTCTCACGAGTTTATGCATACCAAAATTACCAAAATCGGACCTCAAATGGTCCCTCAAATGATCACTCAAAGGTCTCCAATACTAAGCCTTAGTTTCCCCCAAATTTTCACCCTTAATATCTATAATTTCTAACTCTAATCCGTGAAATAAGAGCATAGAAACGAGTTTTAGGTCCAAATTCCTTACCTCAATAAAGTTCTCTTGAAATCCCTCTTTCAAATCATCCCAAAAGCTCCCAAGCCGAGATAAAAATGGTGAAATAAACCTCAAAGTCATGGAACCCCTTTTAAAATAATGCCTAGCAGTTTCCGCATCTACGGTCCCGCTTCTGCGAAACAAATGTCGCATCTGTGACTTCCCACTTAAAGGCCAAAATCCGCATCTGCAGCCCTTCACTGCAGGTGCGGTACCGCTTTCGTGGAAAATATACTACATTTGCAGCTCCCGAAGAGATGGAAAAAATTTCGCTTCTGCGGCGCCGCACATGCGGAACCCGAACCGCAGGTGCGGTTATGACAGCACCAGCAGCTGAAGCTGCAACTTAAACTCCAAAATTTTCTCTGTCCACCATCCGGATTCATCCCGAGGCCCCCGGGACCTCAACCAAAGGCACCAACAAGTCACAAACCACTACCAAAACTTGTAGCAATCCTTAAAACACCTAAAACAACATCGAAACCTTGAATTAGCAATGGATTTAAGCTCTCCAAAATCCTCAAAAATACGCTTTCGATCAAAAAGTCTATCAAACCTAGTCTGAACGACCTGAAATTTTGCACACACGTAACATTCAACACAACGGATCTACTCCAACTTCTGAAATTCCATTCCGACCCTCGGATCAAAATCTCACTATCGAATCGGAAACTTCAAAATTCGACCTTTCGGCATGTCAAGCCTAAATTTGTTCTGGACCTCCGAAACACAATCTGAACACGCCCATAAACCTGAAATCACCCAACGGAGCTAACGGATCCATTGGATTTCCATTATAAGGTCATCTTCACATTGTTCCAACTACGATGAACTTTCCAACACTTAAGCTCTCATTTAGGGACTAAGTGTCCCATAACTCTCTGAAACTCAAAACTAAACGTCCCGACAAATCAAAATAGCAAAAATAAACTCGGGGGAAGCAGTTAATAGAGGATCAGAGCATAAATTCTTAAGATGACCAGCCAGGTCATCACATCCTCCTACACTTAAACATTCGTTTGTCCTCGAACGAGCATAGAGACATACCTGAAGTAGTGAAAATATGAGGGTAACGGCTGCGCATATACTGCTCGGTCTCCCAGGTCACCTCCTCGACCGGCTGACCCTGCCACTGAACCTTCACTGATGCAATGTTCTTTGACCTCAGATTTCTAAACTGCCTATCCAATATTGCCACTAGCTTCTCAACATAGGATAGATCCTTATCCAACTAGACTGAACTGAAATCCAACACATGCGATGGATTACCGTGATACCTCCAGAGCATCAAAACGTGAAATACCAGATGAACTCCTGCCAAACTGGGAGGTAAGGCAAGCTTATAAGAAACCTCCCCAACTCGCCTCAATATCTCGAAAGGGCCATTAAGCCTCAAACTCAGGTTCCCCTTCTTCCCAAATCTCATAACGCCTTTCTAGTCCACATAGCTCTTCTGTCTGGACTGGGCTGTACAGAGTCTATCCTGAATCACCTTAACCTTCTCCAAAGCATCCTGAACCAAGTCTGTGCCCAATAATCTAGCCTCACCCGACTCAAACCAACCTACCGGAGATCTACACCGCCTACCATACAAAGCCTCGTATGGTGCCATCTGAATGCTAGACTGATAAATGTTGTTATAAGCAAACTCCGCCAATGGCAAGAACTATCCCAAGATTCTCCAAACTCGATCACATATGCATGGAGCATATCCTCAAGAATCTATATAGTGCGCTCAGACTGCCTATCCGTCTGAGGATGAAATGTTGTACTCAACTCTACCCGAGTACCCAACTCATGCTGAACGGCCTTCCAGAACCATGATGTGAACTGAGTACCTCTATCTGAAATGATGGAAAATGGAATACTATGCAGACGAACAACCTCCCAGATATAAATATTTGCCAACCGCTCCGAAGAATAAGTAGTACACATAGGAATGAAATGAGCGGACTTGGTCAGCCAATCTACAATCACCCAAAATAGCGTCGAACTTTCTCAAAGTCTACGAGAGCCCAACTATAAAGTCCATGGTGAATGGAACCTACTTCTACTCTAGAATCTTTATCTGTTGGAGCAATCCACTCGGTCTCTGGTGCTCAGACTTCACCTGCTGATAGTTGAGGCACCGAGCTACAAACCAAACTATATCTTTCTTTATATGTCTCCACCAATACTGCTGTCTCAAATTCTGGAACATCTTCGCGGCACCCGGATGAATGGAATACCGCAAACTGTGGGCCTCCTCTAGAATCAGCTCCCGAAGCCCATCAATATTGGGTACACAAACTTGACCCTGGATCCTCAATACTCTATCCTTACCAATGGTCATATCTCTCGCATTACCATGCTGAACCTTGTCCTTAACGACAAGCAAATGAGGGTCATCATATTGCTGCTCCCTAATACGATCAAATAAGGAAGACCGAGTAACCACGCAATCTAGAACCCGAATAGGCTCCAAAAGATCCAACCTCCCAAACTGGCTGGCTAAGGCCTGAACATCCATCGCCATAGGCCTCTCTGATGCTGGTAGATAAGCCAGACTCCCTAAACTCTCCATCCGACGACTCAAAGTATCGGCCACCACATTGGCTTTTCCCGGGTGGTATAGAATAATGATATCATAGTCCCTTAGCAACTCTAACTACCTCCTCTAACGCAAATTTAGATCATTTTGCTCCAACAGGTGTTGCAAGCTCTGATGGTAGGTATAAATCTCACAAGGCACACCGTATAAATAATGGCGCCAAATCTTCAGGGCGTGAACGATGGCAGCTAACTCAAGGTCGTAGGCAGCTTCTCATGTATCTTCAATTGTCTGGATGCGTAGGCAATCACTCTACCATCCTGCATCAATACCGCTCTGAGGCCAAGCTTTGAGGCATCACAATAGATCGTATAAAATGTTGAACCTATAGGTAATATCAAAGCTGGGGACGTAGTCAAAGCTGTCTTGAGCTTCTAAAAGCTCACCTCACACTCTTCCGTCCACTGGAATGGAGCACCCTTCTGGGTCAGTCTGGTCATAGGGGCTGCAATCGATGAAAAGCCCTCCACAAAATGACGGTAGTAACCCGCCAAACCAAGGAAACTGTGGATCTCTATAGTTGAGGATGGTCGGGACAACTCTGCACTGCCTCTACCTTCTTCGAATCCACTCGAAATCCTTACTTGATACCACGTGGCTTAAGAATTCCACGGAATCCATCCAAAACTCACATTTTGAAAACTTTGCATATAACTTCTTTTCCCTCAGAGTCTGAACACTATCCTCAGGTGCTGCTCATGATCTTCCCGACTCCGGGAATACACTAGAATGTCATCAATAAAAACAATGACAAAATAGTCAATGTATGGCCTGAATACACTGTGCATCAAATTCATAAAATCTGCTAGGGCATTGGTCAGCCCAAAAGACATAACAAGAAACTCGTAATAACCATACCGAGTCCTGAAAGTAGTCTTCGAGATATCTGGCTCCCGAATCTTCAATTGATGGTAACCTGAGCGCAAGTCAATCTTAGAAATACTTGTGCGCCCTGAAGCTGGTCAAACAGATCATGAATACGAGGCAAAGGATAATGGTTATTCACTGTATCCTTGTTCAGCTGGCGATAATCAATTCACATACGCATAGAACCATCTTTTTTCTTCACAAATAAGACAGGAGCACCCCAAGGCGATATACTAGGTCGAATAAAACCCTTATCAAGCAATTCCTGCAACTGATCCTTCAACTCAGGAGGCGCCATATGAAATGGAGGAATAGAAATGGACTTAGTGCCCGGCAATAAATCAATGCCAAAATCAATATCTCTATCAGGCGACATGCTTGGAAGGTCAGCTGGAAAAACATCGAAAAAGTCCCGCACTACTAGAACTGAATCAACTGAAGTGGTATCAATACTGACATCTATCACATAGGCTAGATATGCATCACACCCCTTCTCAACCATACGTTGAGCTTTAAGAAAAGAAATAACTCTACTGGGAGTGTGATCTAAAGCACCCCTCCACTCAACACGCGGTACACCTGGCATAGCCAGCGTCACGGTCTTGGTGTGACATACAAGAATAGCATAATGGGGTGATAACCAGTCCGTGTCCAAGATAATATCAAAGTCTACCATGCTGAGCAACAATAAATCGGCTCTGCTCTCAAAACCACTAAGAACAACCAAACACGACTGATAAACGCGATCCACAACAAGAGAATCTCCAAAAGGAGTAGAAACATAAATAGGGGAACTCAAAGAATCCAATCCTGAGATACACCCAAATACGGAGCAAAATAAGAATACACATAAGAATAAGTGGAGCTTGGATTGAATAGAATCGATGCATCTCTATGACAAACCAGTATAATACTTATGATGGTAGAATTAGAGGTAATAACATCGATACGGGCAGGAAGGGAATAGTATCGGGCCTGGCCTCCCCCTCTAAGCTAACCTCTACCTCCCCGACGTCTACCTCTAGTTGGCTAAGCAGGTGGGGTAGCAACTGGAGCTGTAATCATAGCCTGAGAACTCTGTGTGGCACGCTATGGTTGAGAAGTCTGTGGAGGTACACCCCTCCCAAGTCTGGGGCAATCCCTCACCATATGGCGTGTGTCACCACACTCAAAACAAGCTATGGGAGGAAGTGTTGGCTGTGATTGGCTCGGTCCAGGTCTGCTGGACTGACCTCTAAAAGCACCCCGCACACGAGGCGCGCTAGAAACTGGAGCTGCATAATAAGGCTCCTGAGGTCTAGGAGGATCTGGAGCACTACTGGCTGCTTGAAGAGCTGAATGAACAGGGTGACTCATATAACCCCTACCATGACGACCTGTAGTTAAGGTACGGGCACCATAATAATGGCCCGACTCTCGAGACCTCTTGGCCTCCCTCTCTTCTCTCTCCCTAGCATGCATACCCTCAATCCTTCTAGCAATGCTCACCACCTACTGATAAGGAATATCCATCTCCAACTCACGATCTATGCTAGACCTAATGCTGGGAATAAGCCCCTCAATAAACTGGCGACCCATCTCACAAATAGTAGAAACCAAGGCCGGTGCATGCCTAGCCAAGCTAGTATAATGGACAGCATACTTTGAGACAGTCATAGCACCCTGTCGTAAATGCTTAAACTCGGTGCGCCATGCATCTGTGAGGCTCTGAGGAACAAAATCTCTCAGAAATAGATCTGAAAACTGGTTCCAAGTCAGTGAAGCAGCCTCATCCAGACTGTCTAACTCATAGGTGCGCCACCACTCATAGGTGGCTCCTCGAAGCTGGAAAGTAGTGAATAAAACCCCTCTCGATCCTGATATACCCATAGTACGAAGAATACGGTAGCACTCCTCCAGAAATCCTAAGGCATCCTCTAACACTAACCCACTGAATACAGGAGGATCATATTTCTTGAACATCTCAAGTCTCCGTTGCTCCTCCTCTGAAGCCATTGCCATGTCCTCAGGCTGAACTAGCATTGCAGGCGGTATAGGAATAATCTCTAAGACCTGATCAACAAGCACTCACTGCTCAGGAGTGCGGGCGGCGGGAGTCTATGCTCCTCCCCTAGCCTGGGATGTGGCTGCAACAAGGGGAAGGAACTCTTCCTGAGCCAAAGTGGTGTACATGCTCATAAACTGTGCCAGAGTCTCCTGAAGTACTGGCGTGGTAGTAGCTGTAGGTGTGTCAGGTGCCTTGACCCCGACTGGCACTGCTGGCGGCTCCTTGGTGGTAGCTCGTGCAGGCGCTCTGGCTGTACCACGTGCGCGTACTCGACCTCTACCCCGGCCTCGGCCTCTAACGGCTACAGTAGGGGGCAAGGGTGCCTGATCATCTCGGGTAGCACTTGTCCTCACCAACTGTGAGAGAATAGAAAGACAGAAGTTTAGAATTGGATATCAAAAATCTCGCACGACAAGGAAATCAAATAAAGTGGAATTTTTCTAATAGTTACATAGCCTCTCGTAGATAAGTATAGACGTCTCCGTACCGATCAGTGAGACTCTAATAAACCGGCTTGTGATCCATGACTCTTATGAACCTAGAGCTCTGATACCAACTTGTCACGATCCCAATTTGCCCTCCGTGAGCTATCGTGATGGCACCTAGTCTCTACGACTAGGTAAGCCTAACAATGTGGAACATAAGCAAAACATGCGGAAGAATAATCAAAAGTCGGTAAATAACTGAAGGAAAACAATATTTAAATGCCACTCATCATATACACACGACTCCTAAAAATCTGATACACTGTCCCAAAACCCGAAAACTCACGGATCCACATGCTAAGAAAAAAAGACAACATAGCTCTAATCTCCGGAATATCTAACAAGAACAGAAAGTACAGAACGGCTAAATACTAAAAATAGGAATAGAAAGAGACTCCTCGGTTTGCGGACATGACAAATATACCTCGAAGTCTCATAGAATCACCTCGCCTCAAGAATGGTAAGCCTGAGTAGAGGTACCTGGATCTGCACATGAAAATATGCGCAGAAAGGGCATGAGTACACCACAGCAGTACTCAGTAAGTGCCAAGCCTAACCTTAGTTGAGTAGTGACGAGGAAGGTCAGGGCCCTACTAAGGTTAAATAAAATATATAATTTGACAGTATAGAACAGAAAATAGTATAAGTATGAGCAACAGTGAAAGTAACACAGATATAAAGGACAATAACAACTACGCAGAAACAATGTAAATACCAAAGGAAAATACAGCTCAATATCAACAATATCAACCGTGGTTCTTCCAGGATACCGTCATGAAGTCCCAAAGATACATATCCAATAATTCTCTCAGGATACCATCCAGTAGTCCAGCTCATAGTACACGGGGATCTACTGGAATCTCGTTCCGTAGTTCCAAACATAAATACCCAGTACTGGGGGAATCTACCGGGTGCATTCCCGTAGTTCCATATAACTGTGCAGGGGGATCTACTGGAATCCCTCATCCGTAGTCCCAAACTTAAACAGGCAAGAGGGGAGCTACCGGAATCCCACATCCATAGTCGCAATGTAAATACACAACAGCAACAGGAGAAATGCTCAGAAAATATCAAACTTCATATAAGGTAAAAAGAAAATAGACTATCCTAGCATGATGCATAGACTTCAGGTAAAGCAGTTAAACAAATAAGGCATTTTAGTCACTTAGGCATGCTTTTACTAAGCTAACACAGGCTTAAATAGTACAAGAACCAAACAGGAAAGTAAACATACTAGTAGTACTTAATGAAAACCGGATTCCCAACAATTAGCTCAAGTACGCACTCGACACCTTACGTACAAGGCATTTCAATTAAAAAATATACCAAATACTAAGGAAAAAGTCCCCCACACAAGGTTAGACAAGCCACTTACCTCGATCAAGCACAAATCAACCGAAACCACACCTTTGCCACGAGTATTTGACTCCAAATGGTCCAAATCTATTCAATTCAATTGCAAATTGTAAAAAAACACATCAAGTAACAGATTCTACATTTAAATTCGAAGCTAATATGCGAAATTAGGTAAAATGAACAAAATGCCCCTCAGGCTCACGTCTCGGAATTGGGTCAAATTTATGTTTTCAGAATCCTCACACTCTTATGAGTTCATGCATACCAAAATTACAAAATCAGACCTCAAATGGTCCCTCAAATCATCACTCAAAGCTCTCCAATACTAAGCCCTAGTTTCCCCAAATTTTCACCCTTAATTTCTATAATTTCTAGCTCTAATCCGTGAATTAATAGCATAGGAACGAGTTTTTGGTCCAAATTCCTTACCTAAATGAAGTTCTCTTGAAATCCCTCTTTCAAATCGTCTCAAAAGCTCCCAAGCCGAGATAAAAATGGTGAAATAAATCTCAAAGTCGTGGAACCCCTTTTAAAAATAATGCCCAGCAGTTTCAGCATATGTGATCCCACTTCTGCGGAACAAATGTCGCATCTGCAACTTCCCACTTAAAGGCCAGAATCTGCATTTGCGGCCCTTCACCGCAGGTGTGGTACTGCTTCTGCGGAAAATATACTGCATCTATGGTTCCTAAAGAGATTGCAAATATTTTGCTTCTGCGGCGCTGCACATGCGGAACCCAAATCGCAGGTGCAGTTATGACAACACCAGCAGCTGAAGTTGTAATTTAAACTCCAAAATTTTCTCCGTCCACCATCCGAATTCACCCCGAGGACCCCGGGACCTCAACCAAAGGCAACAAAAAGTAACAAACCACTACCCAAACTTGTACCAATCCTTAAAATACCTAAAACAACATCGAAACCTCGAATTAGCCATGGATTTAAGCCTAAGAACTCCATAATCCTCAAAAATACGCTTTCGATCAAAAAGTCTATCAAACCTCGTCCAAACGATCTAAAATTTTGCACACACGTAACATTCAAGACTACGGAGCTACTCCAACTTTGAGAATTCCATTCCGACCCTCGGATCAAAATCTCACTATCGAAGCAGAAACTTCAAAATTCGACCTTTCGGCATTTCAAGCCTAAATTAGCTGTATACCTCCAAAACACAATACGAACATGCCCCTAAACCTGAAATCACCCAACGGAGCTAACAAAACCATCGGATTTCCATTCCGAGGTCGTCTTCACATTGTTCCAACTACGGTCAACTTTCCAACACTTAAGCTCTTATTTAGGGAGTAAGTGTCCCATAACTCTTCGAAACTCAAAATTGAACATCCTGACAAATCAAAATAGCAGAAATAAGCTCGGGGGAAGCAGTTAATAGGGGATCGGAGCATAAATTTTTAAGACGACCGGCCGGGTCGTCACAGTTTTAAAAGCTTTGAAACTTAATTTTGAAGGGTAAATACAGAATCAAAAGAATCTCAGAGATTCGTACCATAAAGAGACGTAGAATGAACATAGATGGAAAAAAGTAAAGGTTTAAACCAAATTTGGTTCAAAACAAGAGAGATCCACTTGCCATGCTAGGAAATTGATTATGTAATACCATAATTGGTTAACCAGTAATAGGAGAAGACCAATAAGGTTAGGAAGTCGTCTATGGATTCCATCTCTAGGCTGGAATCGAAGAGGAAAATAGGATTACGGCGCTAGAGTTTGATGAAGAGTGAAGGGGAGGAGATGAGAGAATACAGAGGCAGCGGGTTTGGGAAATAATGAATTAGGGTTAGGGTGTTGGTTAAATAAAAGGGCATGGGTGATTGGGATCCGCTGATCTTTGAGATCAATAACTGGGATTTTATAAGGGCTTGGATCGGGTATTTAAAAATGGGTATGGGTTTGGGTTAAATGGGTATTGGGCTGGTTAGTGGGTGTTGTGTAGTAAGGAACTAGGATATTGGGCTGGTGTATTTAATTAAGCTGGGTCCAAAAATTAATTAAGAAAAAGGGCTATTATTTAAATACACAATTAAATCAGTAAAATAATTATAAAATTAATTAATAAATAAATAAATATGCCATTTGTACATGAAAATAATTTAAAATAATTATTTAACATTATAAAATATAAAAATTATTTTTTTATGCATATATATGCCATTTGTACATGAAAATAATTTAATATATATATATATATATATATATATACTGTTATTGCAAAATGTGCAATTCTAGCTTTAAAATGCAAATGTAATTAAAATATTTGAGCATAATATAGGGCTTAAATGATAAATTTAGATGATTAAATTATCCTAAAATAATATGAGGTATAATTAGTGGATATTTTTATAATTAAAAATACAGAAATAAATTAATTTAAAGCCTTTAAAATTATAAAAAAATTATAAAAAACAATTGTGCATGCTTGAAAATCTAATAATAATATATGTTCACTATTTTGAAGATATATATGTATATTTAAAATATATGAGGAAAAAATTGGGTATCAACAGCTGCCCCTCTTTACCCGGGAAGGATGAAAGAGTTGTCGGGTAAAGAAATGATGACCGATTTTGACCGAATGGGGTGTTTTGAAAAATAGGTTGCACCCTGATCCCTAAGCTGCCTACATATAGCTAGTTTTATAGGAGTCAGGTTGTGTGTAGTTCTAGACCCAACGGTGAATGAAACTGATGGAATTGTTATAGGAATGACCATATATTTTGATTCTTTTAGGTAAGACAGTATCGGATAGGTTTATGTAGAGTTATGAATGTGAATCTGAATTGTAACAGATGTATCTCAAGGCAGGTAACTAAACGATCATAGAGTAAAGGCGAGCAATTGACAAGAATCGGTTACGTCTAAAATAACAGCAAGGTATAAATGGTATGAGTGGAAACCGGAGCAAAGGTTGCTCCTGTTTGAAGAACGGTTACCTCATGAATTTCCTAAAAAACTTAAAACACGATGCATGCAAGTGTATAGATTACTGCGGGAATTTAAACATGATGCAAGTTCCCTTGGGACCATGAAGGTTGTCTTTGGACAGTGAAGATGACGTCCTTATACCATGATATCCCGGTCCATAGAGCATGAGATAAGGGATTTGCTGGCCATGAAATCATATTCTCGAGCCATAAAAATGGTGCCTCTGAACCATGACGCCTTTGAATAATGATGTATAGTGTTGAGAGATCTTCAGTCCATGACATGGTGTCTTCAGGCTATGAGGATGATGCCTTCGGACTATGATGCCTTCGGACAAGTTGGCTATACATCAACCCATGAAGTGCAAAGAAATGATACTAGAGGTGATAACAAGACAAAGCTTGGTTTTGTTTGGGGTTTGGGGCAGAGCTTAGCCTCGAGAAAAGAGGATAATGCAAGGTTTAGAATAGAGCAACACTTATGCAGAGGGAGACAATGCTTAGTCTCATGAGAAGGTAGTGCTTATCCTTATGCAAACTTGGGAGGAACGGCTTAGCCTCATGCAAAAAAGGGAGACAATGCTTAGTCTCATGCATGAGAAGGCAATGCTTAGCCTTTATGCAAATATGGAGGCAGGTCTTAACCTCATGCAAGATTTGAGACAGGGCTTAGTCTCATGCAAAGAGAAGGCAATGCTTAGCCTTTATGCAAATATGTAGGCAGAGCTTAGCCTCATGTAAGATTTGAGACAAGGCTTAGTCTCATGCAAAGAGAAGGTGATGCTTAGCCTTTATGAAAATATGGAGGCAGAGCTTAGCCTCATACAAGATTTGAGACAGGGCTTAGCCTCATACAAGATTTGAGACAGTGCTTAGTCTCATACAAAGAGAAGGCAATGCTTAGCCTTTATGCAAATATGGAGGCAGTTCTTAGCCTCATGCAAGATTTAAGACAAGGATTAGTTTTATGCAAACAGAAGACAATGCTTCGCCTTATGCAAATATGGAGGCAGGGATTAGCCTCATGCGAGATTTGAGACTGGGCTTAGTCTCATGCAAAGAGAAGGAAATTCTTAGCCTTATGCAAATATGGAGGCAGGGCTTAGCCTCATGCCAGATTTGAGACAAGGCTTAGTCTCATGCAAATAGAAGGTAATGCTTAGCCTTATGTAAATAGGGAGGCAGGGCTTAGCCTCATGCAAGATTTGAGACAGGGCTTAATTTCATGCGAAGAGAAGGCAATGCTTAGCCTCATGCAAATATGCAGGCCAGGCTCAACCTTATGCAAGATTTGAGACCGGGCTTAGTCTCATGCAAAGAGAAGGCAATGCTTAGCCTTAAGCAAATATGGAGGCGAGGGCTTAGTCATATGCAAAGAGAAGGCAATGTTTAGCCTTACGCAAATATGAAGGCAGGGTTAGCCTCATGCAAGATTTTAGACGGGGCTTAGTCTCATGCAAAAAGAAGGCAATGCTTAACCTTATGCAATGGACTAATAGCAAATAGGAGCAGAATATTTTTTAGTTGGAGATATATTTGCGCTTGGCGGTTCAGTTGTTATGAAGGTGATGTTTTAAGGCACACGTACTTGTGCTTATTCCTGTTCCATGCATTCAAAGAAAATTATGAGTTTTGCGGGGAGGTTGGTGGGTTCCCTTGTCTACTAGTTTTCCTTTGCTTTTCTATGGATGCACTGTTCGAATTACCCTGGGTAACACCTGGCTGTCATAGAAATAAAGTTTTCGAAAATGTGGATTTATTAATGGAATGGAATTATTTTATAAAACATAGTGGTATATAATATCAAGTAAATTAGATAAACTAATGACCGTGACACTTTTAGAGACAGTGCGACTTCCTTGCATTAGAATTTTGAGGGTCTTCCTTAAAATTTTGCCCCAATTACTTAACCAATTTCTAACTGTCTTGCATATAATGGCGTCGGCTGGACTTGTTCCAGAATTTTGAGGGTCCTCCTCAAAATTCAGCCACAGTTTCTGGTTCTGGGGGAATGAAACTTTTATTATGATGTGATCGAACCCACAGGGCTGTCTACGTATCCTCTCTTAAACACGAATCAGGTCAAGCATAGTTCAGTTACATCAGAGGAAGAAATGTAAACAATCTAAACATAGTATCTCTTGCCTGCATCTGAATTGATAGGTATTGACCAAACTTCTCTGTCCATTTCTGCAAGTATGAGTGCTCCTCCTATTAGTACCCTGAGAACCATGTAGGGACCTTGCCAGTTGGGTGAAAATTTCCCTTTGGCTTCATCCTGATGTGGGAAGATCCGCTTCAACACCAGCTGTCCTGGTGCGAATTGTCTTGGTTTGACCCTTTTGTTGAAAGCTTTGGACATTCTATTCTGATAAAGCTAACTGTGACATGCTTCATTCATTCTTTTTCCATCTATGAGGGTTAGTTGCTCATAACGGCTCTTTATCTATTCTACATCACTAAGTTCGGATTCTTGTATGATCCTTAAAGAAGGAATTTCTACCTCAGTGGGAATGACAGCTTCGATACCATAAACCAGTAAATAGGGAGCTGCTCCATTTGATGTGCGTACCATGTTATGATACCCCAATAGGACAAAGGGTAACTTCTTGTGCCATTGTTTGTGATTTTCTACCATCTTCCTTAGTATCTTCTTGATGTTCTTATTGGCAACTTCCACGGCTCTATTCATTTGAGGCTTGTGTGTTGTAGAGTTTTTGTGCTTGATTTTGAAGGTTTCATACATGGCTTTCATTAGATCACTGTTGAGATTTGCGGCATTATCAGTGATGATGGACTCGGGAACCCCGAATCGACAATCAATACGATCCCTAACAAAATCTGTGATGACTTTCTTAGTTACAGCATTGTAATATGTAGCCTCCACCAATTTTGTAAAGTAATCGATGGCTACTAAAATGAATTTGTGCCCATTTGAAGCAGTGGGCTCGATCGGACAGATGGCATACATTCCCTAGGCAGCAAAAGGCAAAGGTGCACTTGTTGCATTGAGTTCATTTAGTGGTACCCCTATCATATCTGCATGTATCTGGTATTGGTGGCATTTCTGAACATACCGGATACAATCTGTTTCCATGGTCATTCAAACATACCAGCTCTGAGTATCTTTTTGTCTAGAACAAAACTGTTCATGTGTGGTCCGCAAGTTCCTGCATGTGTTTCCTCGAGTAATCTGGAAGCCTCTTTTGCATCAACAAACCTTAACAATCCCAGATCAGGAGGTCTTCTATACAGGGTTCCTCCGCTTTGGAAGAAATGATTGGACAACCTCCACAGTGTGTGTTTCTGAGTATAGTTCACCTGTTCTGGGTATTCTCCTTTTGCCAAATATTCCTTGATATCGTGGAACCATGGGTTTCCATTTGTTTCTTCTTCAACATGAGCACAGTAAGACCATTGATTATGGATCCTCGCCAGGATTGGATCGATGAAATTCTTGTCTGGATGTTGTATCATTGATGACAAGGTGGTCAGTGCGTCTCCAAATTCATTTTGAATTCTGGGCACATGTTTGAATTCTATATTTGTGAACCTCTTCATCAATTCTTGCACATGATACATGTATGGTAGTATGTTGGTGTTTTTGTGGCCCATTCTCCTTGAACCTGATGTACTAGAAGATTTGAATCACCAATTGCCAGCAACTCTTGTATATTCATATCAATGGCCAAATTGAGCCCCATGACTCAAGCATCATATTTTTCCATATTGTTGGTGCGCAAAAATCTAAGCTTTGAGGATATCATATAATGTTGACCTGCCTCTAACACCAAAACTGCTCCAATACCCACTCCTTTGAAGTTTGGAGCTCCTTCTAAGAAAATTCTCCAACCATCGTAGGATCCAGTAATGTCCTGTCCTACGAATGACACTTCTTCGTCAGGAAAATACATTTTTAATGGTTCGTATTCTCCTCCTACAGGATTTTCAGCAAGATGGTCTGCCAATGCTTGTCCTTTGACAGCCTTTTGACTTACATAGATGATATTGAATTGACTTAAAAATATTTTCCATTTGGCTAACTTCCCGATTGGCATAGGCATCTGAAAGATCTACTTCAAAGGATCCATTCTTGATATGAGGTATGTGGTATAGGCATAGAAGTAATGCCTCAATTTCTGAGCTATCCATGTCAAAGCACAGCAAGTGAATTATAGCAGATAATATCGTGCTTCGTAAGGTGTAAACTTCTCGCTCAAGTAATATATGGATTGCTCCTTCATTCCTGTCCCGTCGTGTTGTCCAAAAACACATCCGAAAGCCCCATCTAGTACTGACAAATAGAGTAGCAAAGGTCTTTTAGGTTCTGGCGGGACTAGGACTGGTGGCGTGGATAGGTATTCCCTAATTTTGTCAAAAGCCTTTTGACAATCTCCAGTCCAACTGGTTTCAGCATCCTTCCTCAACATTTTGAAGATGGGTTAACATATCACTGTGGATTGTGCTATGAAGCGGCTAATGTAGTTGAGGTGTCCCAAGAAGCTCATCACGTCCTTTTTGCTTTTCGGTGGTGGTAATTCTTTGATAGCTTTCACTTTTGATGGGTCCAACTCGATTCCTCGGCGGCTGACAATGAATCCCAACAGTTTTCCTGTAGGAACCCCGAATGAACAATTTGCAGGGTTTAATTTTAGATTGTACCTCCGTAGCCTATCAAAGAACTTCCTCAAGTACGCCAAGTGATTTGTGGCCCTCTTGGATTTGATGATGACATCGTCAACATACACTTCTATTTCCTTGTGTATCATATCATGGAAGATGGTCGTCATGGCTCTCATATAGGTGACCCCAGCGTTCTTCAGACCAAATGACATCATTTTGTAGCAGTACACTCCCCATGGTGTAATGAAGATTGTTTTCTCTACGTCTTCTTTGTCCATCCAAATATGAGATAACCCGCGAAGAAATCTATGAAGGATTGAAGTTCATGCTTGGCGCAATTGTCGATCAGAATGTGTATATTTGGCAGTGGAAAATCGTCCTTGGAACTTGCTTGTTTAAATCCCGATAGTTAACACACATCCTTATTTTCTCATCTTTCTTCAGAATCGGTACGATATTGGCTAACTAGGTTGGGTACTCAACTACCCTGAGAACTTCGGCTTTGATCATCTTAATGACCTCTTCCTTATTTTCTCATCTTTCTTCAGAATTGGTACGATATTGGCTAACTAGGTTGGGTACTCAACTACCCTAAGAACTTTGGCTTTGATCAGCTTAATGACCTCTTCCTTGATTTTTAGGCTCAACTACCCTGAGTTTTTGCTTCACCAGTGGACACATTGGATTGGTAGGTAACTTATGAGCCACTATCGATGTGCTTAGACCAGTCATGTTATCATATGACCACGCAAAAATATCCTCATATTCTTTCAGGAAACGAGTGTATTCTTCCTTTTCTGACAGTGATAGGTGAATGCGTATGTGAGTCTCCTTGACGGTTTCGGAATCTCTCAAATTGATTGCCTCGGTTTCGTCCATGTTGGACTTAGGTTTGTTCTCAAAATTCTCGACTTCTCTAATAGCTTCCTCAGGTATATCATCCACTTCTTCTAAGTCGCTATCCTTATATTGTGTTATCTTATTACATATCACAGTCATCGGTTCATCAGGAAAATTAATATTAATATTGTAGAGAAAAATGTAAAAGATAATAATAAATACTAAATAACAATGCATTAATTATATTTTGAAAACATCCAAAACAGGTACGACTCGATGACTCGAGCAATTAATTCAAAACAAAATGTGTCTTTTAAAACAAAATACTGGAAATATCTTAAATGCCTAAAATGGTTATTAAAACAGGTCAGGCTAATTGCCAAGCTACCCAAGAACTCGACGGGCTCGGGATGTTATGGCAGTTCAATTCTTGAGAACAGCTCCCTTCTCCACGGTCTGAATGGTGAGGTCCTCTTCTTCTTCTTCTTCCTCCTCAACTATTGCACTGCATTGTATCATCCATTCTGGCCTTTCCTTTGCTTTTAGGATCACTTTGGAAGAGGAGAATGTAGAGGACCTTTAGGTATGCTGATGATGCTAGCATGCACAAACCAACCTTAGGGGATGGGAATAATTAAAGAAAAATAAAACAAGTCAATAAAGATTCTAAAAAGGATTTGCAGGATTTAAATATGTATTGCGAAAACGTAAATTCGCGTCCTAATTTGGGGAACCTCATTGTGCCCGAGGTAGGCCTAGTGACAAATAGATTTAGAGAGATCTAGTGCTGATAAATACCTCATTTCATTAATGTAATACATAAGACGAACCTAAAATCGATGATAAATAATGAGTTACTAATGGCATCTGTCTTAATAGATTCCAAAATAACTTAAAACAAATAGACCTAATCTACTTGGTCCCGGAGGCACCTTCCCTATATTTGTCCTTCTTGGCTCCATCAATCAGATTCCCAGGTCGTGCATGTCCAGCAGCAAGTATGCCCTTTCTAGGTGTCCTCCCTCGTTGCTTTCTGCATTCTAACAGTTTGCGATCCTTTTCTGCATCTCCCCTTCCAGTTCCATTAGACCTTGCTCCAAATACTCCAACCTTTCTGTTGATTTTGCATCCATCTCTCTCCATACGTTAATTGATTCCATTCGAATTTGTGTTGCTCCAGATGCCTTGCTTCAGATTTAAGGACCCTCTTGCGTAGCCTCTTATACTACACGTGTGCTTCAGTAACTTCATCTATGACCCTGTTTCCTTGACCAACATTTGGCTTGAATATTCCTGCTATGTTATCCTCTAACCATTATGGGTAGAAGAACACATGACCAGTGTGATATCGATCTAGCTCGATGGTATCTTTTTCCACGATAATCTTCAAGTGCCACATGTGTTGGGCCTCACATTTGTATGGAATGGCATCACCCTGAAAATCGACTCTGTAATGACTCAATTTGGAGACTCGTGGCATGACTTTTTTCTACCAGGTTGTCTCATAACCTTGATAGGAACATAGGGATGTATTCCCCTTAACCCAATCAACACCAAATGCGGAACATCCCTAGATTTGATGGTAAATTCATCCGTAGGGAACTGCGCGGTGTGTTTTGTTCTAGACAAAAAGATACTTAGACCTGGTATGTTTGGATGACCATGATAAATTCTCTGGCTGCGCGAATCTGTCTGGGATAAATTTCATTCTTTTAGGGCGGTGGAAGGCCATGTGATCGTTCCATGGCCTTCGTGGAAACTCTTAGTGGTATTGACCTCTATGAAGATGTTCTAACAACCAAATATGTAGTAGCAAGTTACAACCCTCAAAGTGTTTGAACCCCTTCTTGCAACAATCCAGAGCCCGGTATATGTCTGCTACAATCATCGGGACAATAGTATAAGTTTGTACCTCAACTCCCTCCATTAAAGCTTTGGTTACCATGGCCAACCTAGTGTGAATTATGTCCCCTTAGCTTGGGAACACAATCATACCCAAAAAGTAGACGATGAATACAAAAACACTACGATGAGTCCAACCCAGGGAAGTGATGGAGAATTCTTCATGAAAGATATGGTAAGATTTGTTGTATCTGTATCGTTTATAGAGGAAGTCAAAGGGAATGTATTCAAGCACTCAAAGTCCTCATTCTTTCTCATACCCATCATTTTTAGATACCCCCTAGTATTGCGATTTTCTGGTACTAGTAAACCTGGACTATCCCATGGTAATCCAGCGAATCCTCCAATTTCCTCCAAGAGAGGAGTCATTTCTATGTCACCAAAACGGAATACAAATTTTTCTCCATCCCAGAACATAGTAGCAACTTTGATCAGCATGTTGTTTGGTTGGATGTCCAATAAATAAGGTAAATTTCCAAGAACCCTTTTCACGTTATTTTTATCGCTTGGCAAAAGATTTTCCCACCAGTCTAACAACAACGGTGGTATACTTCGGACCATTCCGAACCTAGGAATTTCGTGCCTCATTTTCTACAAAATAAATAGAGTTAGACTCTTGCCCCCTTCGGATTTGAATACTTACACATTAATGATTATCATGTCGGCATTTATCTCTCCAAATAATGCACATATCATGGTTGCATCCATTGGGATTATGGAAATCCCGTGGACTTTGGACAAGGCTTTCTTAGAGGGTTGTTATGCAGACAACATATTGACCCCGGCTAGTTTTGACCATAATACAAGTATAGTTATTATCAGAGTAAAGTTTCTATAGAAGTCTAGACTAGTACCCTCAAGCGGACAACTTGAGAGGAAAAGGCATGGAACTATCGACTGCACTGCTGATCGATTAGTTTTACCGCAAATAAGCCTTTCCGAATTCAAAGGAGTGATTTTAGGAAGAGCGCGGACACTCATCAAGTGCCACTATATTATTAGTATGCACGAATGGAATATGCTATTGAGCATGGACTTATGCAAAAGAAAATAACATGTTGCCAAGTATTTGCACGATGAATATTGAAAAAAGTGATAAAATTGGGAAGAGAAATCATAAATGAATGAACATAGTCAAATAAATTCACATAGAGTGAAAAGGGGTGTGAAAGTATTAAAGACATGCTTAAAGACTAATTAACAAACAAGTTCTTTATGGTAAGAGCCTAAAGGTATCCCCAGCAGAGTCGCCATGCTGTCATGCCCCCTTTTTCTTGCGAAATCGGGTTTCGATATTTCTGGAACAACTCCTTTCCATGAGGGTAGAGAAATGGATTTGAAAGAGTCGCCACCTAATGGATTTAAGGTGTTTTAGGGCACCTAGAGCAATTAACTCAAATAACCGTTCTACATCACCAGAGATCGGGTAAGGGCTCGAAATTACCTTGAGGGGAAGGTATTAGGCACCCCTCGAGGTCCACAATGGTGGGTCCCGGCTGAAATTAAATTAAGCGAATTAGTCTAAAGGGTAAGAAAAAAATTTGGACAAATACAATATTTAGTTCATTTCAAATAGGAGTATAGGGTGGTCCTAAGTTTTTTAGCCTATAGGATCATTCCATACAATGCTTTGCAACTCCCTCAAGTTGGGGTTTTACTCATAGCATTTGCGCACAGCTATCATCTCCTTTACTACCCAATTACTATCTTTAAACTATACTTAAGAGCACTAATCGATTCTTAACCGTACCATACGCGTGCACTACCCGTCCCTTACCTATGGTCCTGGAGGAATTAAGACCTCTATTTGGGATGATTCTAGACCAACCTATGTTACTTAAAATGTGAAATCTAGGCAACACACATAAAAAAATAGGACTTTCAGATAAAGAATAAGTATAGGCCCATATTAACATCCACGCATAAGCAACAAAGCACGCGATTGAACCAACAAACTTATTAATTTAGAAATCCTATATATAGGATATTTATGCGAGAAAACATAGTATAAAGGCTGCTTTGTTAAGGGGAGCATCAATATCTATTTGTTTGCCTACTTATTTTATTCAACATGAATCTGGGCTTTCATGCACTAGTATGTCATAGTTTTAAACCCAGAATCATTAGTGAGTCCTGCGGATACGTTGCCTAAGTGATTTATAAGAGCGCTTGAATTCAGAATAGAGTAACAAGACCCTATACATATGATTTCTATGTGTAGCACTGATTTTAACTTATAAAGACAGATTGATTCCCTTTATATCCTCTAGGCATGCTTTCTAATTGCTGAATTAACTTAAACCCTTATAGGCATGACTTCTAATGACTGACTTGATTTAAACTACTACAGGTAGGATTCTATGTTTCAGAACTGATTTCACCCTATAGGCATGATATCTATTAGTTTTAAATCATATAAGCATAATTTCTAGGTTTGAAACCGATTTTTATTCCTATAGGTATGATATCTATTAATCTTATTTATTCATAAATAACAGATTGTCAAGAAGGATAATTGACTCAAACAAACAAAGTCCTATAATCATGGTCACTAATGCACATTGAGTTGAAAATATAGGTAGATACTATGAACATGATTTCTAATGAAGAATAAAACATGAAGTCCTATAAGCAGGGTTTTTAGCATGCAAATAACCATGAAAATTCCTATAGGCATGATCTCTAAAGACAGTATAGTATCCATATAATTCCATCAGCATAGTAAAGTCCTACAGATAGGATTTCTACCCAATTTCAACAGAAGATATACGAATAGACCCCCTATCTTTTACTAACTAACCCCAAATATGTTATTATAGAGATTATTACAACCCAGAATGAATTAATTATATAATAGTAACGATTACACTATAGGGAGCCTTCATAGGCCCAATCTAAATCTGGGAACCAAGCCTTCAAATACAACAGCTCTGAACCACAGAGGTCCATTCACAACATATGAGAGTCAAGTTTCCAGTGTGTCAAAGTTCCCGAAGAACCTCAGGGACCCCGGGCAATGCTCACACCATAACCACACATTCAGCATAGAGTTCATAGAAGATTGGAAAACTAGCCCCAGTGTGTCAGAGTTCAAAGGAGTCTCAGGGACCCTAGGCAGTGCTCACACTAGGGGTGGTGAGAGCCTAAAAGACTAAGAATAGGATTTTGGGAAAATAGTGCATAAAGGTAAAGGGGAAAGTTTTGAAATAGTTCAATTTTTAGAAGAGAGAAAGTTCAGAACACAGAGTTGCAGGCAGAACTGCTCCAAGAAACAAACAAGGCTCAGGTTCAGCATACAGTTCAAACATGGTGAAGTCTAATTAAGATAAGTGCTTATGTTAGAATTTGAAACAGTCATGGCTTAGTTACAGAAGCAATTAAGCAGAAGCATTTGAATTGAACAGACAGGATATATGAATTAAGCACAAACATACTTGATTACATAGTCATAGTTCAAAACATGTATAAAGCTGACAAACAAATCAAATTTTAAACCAACTTATGAGAGGATTCCTTTTATACTATATGCCTTAGTATTAAGTTAGTAGTACTATAAAATTACCCGATAAAGGACATAATCATGCTAGGGATTGAAACAGGTTAATCAAACAAAGCATAAAGAAGGAAATTGAAAGGTTAGGGCATACTAGTTAAGAAGAAACAAAGTACAGATGCAATAACAGTTAAGTTCCAGAGTAATTTGGCCTTGGCTTTCAGTCGGCCAAACAATAACCACTCAGTGCAGAAATCAGAACAATAGCAAGAGAGAGCTTAAGTTTTAGTAGTGAGAATAGGAGAGTTCGAGAGTTGTCTTAAGGGAAAAGTGGAGAAAGGTTTAAATAGTGTTCAGTTAAGTGAACAATAAGGGAAGCAAACAACTCACATAAAAAAGGAAAGCAAATAATCCAGAATCAATTGAAGTCTAGTTTAGGGACATATAGTACAGAGTTTAGTCAATTAACGACTAATCAATCAAGTACTACCCAGAATAAGGTAAGTATCATATAGAATTAATTATTAATCCGCAAATAAGGTGAAAAAATAAAGGAACAAGGTATGGTGAACAAATAAGAAAGTATCAGTACTATACGAGAAAGGAAAGAGTTAAAGTCTCAAACCCTAGCTTTAGGTAAACCACAGAATCGGCATAGAAACAAGGGCAAAATAATCATATACTATGTACAATGAACATAGACATGAGATTTGTTCAAAAGCAATAAAGAATCGGGCTAGAGAAAGACCTGAAACCCTAATTTTAAGGTAAGTAAATTAGTCAAAAACAACTAGAGGAATAATATAGATACACTAATACATTAAAGAGAAAATACTCAGAATAAAGTAACTCTAACAGCAGTAAAGAGATTCTTTGAAAGCAACAAAATGAATAGAGCTATTAATTGTACTTCTGTCACTTTGATACCCAAGAATGATCATCCTGAGACTGTGAAAGAGTACAGGCCAATTGCCTGCTGCACTGTGTTATACAAAATCATCTCCAAAGTCCTTGCATCAAGATTACAAAAAGTCATTGCTTCAGTTGTGTGTGAGGTGCAGACAGGATTCATCCCAGGAAAAAAAATTTCTAATAATATATTTCTTGCTCAAGAATTGGTGAAAGGCTATACAAGAAAAACTGTATCTCCTAGATGCATGATAAAAATAGACCTACAAAAGGCCTATGATTCTGTGGAATGGGTGTACCTGGATCAAGTCCTAGATGAGCTAAACTTCCCTAGAAAATTTACTGGATGGATCATGGAGTGTGTGAAAACTGTTAATTATTCAATTATGGTAAATAGAGAACCTACAGCTCCTTTCAATGCAGTCAAAGGACTCAGGCAGGGAGATCCAATCTCCCCATTCCTCTTTGCAATTTCCATGGAATACCTCAGCAGGAATCTCAATGATGTGAAAGAAAGCCAAGAATTCAAGTACCATCCAAAGTGCTCTAAACTATATTTGACTCACTTGACTTTTGCAGATGAGTTGTTATTATTCTCTAGAGGTGATGTTAAATCAGTGACTACCCTCCATAGATGCTTTCAAGATTTCTCAGATGCTTCAGGCCTCCAAGCCAATAAAGAGAAAAGCTCCATTTATTTTGGAGAGGTGTCTCAAAAGGTGCAGAAAAAAATCCTAAAGTTTCTAGGATTCCCTAAAGGAGAACTTTCCTTCAAATATCTGGGAATTCCTTTAGCAACAAAAAAGATCTCCTTAATCCAGTGGCAACCATTGATTACCAGGATGGTGGCTAAAATCACCTCTTGGACTGCCAAGAAGCTGTCATATACAGGTAGAGCCCAACTAATCCAGAATGTCCTCTTTGGTATTCAAGCTTACTGGGCACAACTATTTGTTATACCCTCGAAAGTGATAAATACAATTGAAGCCTACTGTCGAAGTACTTGTGGTCAGGCACAAATACAATCACTAGGAAGGCTTTAATTGCTTGGAAGAAGGTCTGTACTCCAAAATCAATGGGTGGTCTAGGCTTGATGAATATGAGAATGTGGAATAAAGCTGCAATAAGTAAAGCTAGTTGGGATATAGAACACAAAAGTGATAGGATATGGATTAGGTGGCTACATGCATACTATGTCAAGAACCAACAATTTGCTCAAATGGCTATCCCTCAACAAGTTGGATGGATGGTAAAGAAGCTGTTTGAGGCAAGAAGCTCATTGCCACTGATTCAAGTCAACAATGCAGGGAGTGTAATCAAGCAGATCTATTATCAGTTACTGGGAAAAAATGTAAAAAATATCGTGGAAAACATTGAGGTTTGGCAATAATGCTCGACCAAAAGCACAATTCACAATATGGTTACAAATGCAGGGCAGGCTTCTAATTGTAGATAGAATTGCTTCATGGGGTGTAAGTGTGGATCATAAATGCAACCTGTGCAACAACCAAAATGAAACAAGAGACCATCTCTTCATGGAGTGTCCTTATTCTATCAAAGTTTGGGAGGGGGTACTAAAATGGATGCAGGTCCCAAGCTTTAGAACAACACAATGGGAACTAATGGAAAAGTGGATCATCCAAAGAACAAAAGGTAAATCGCAGCAAGCCCGGATATTCAAGATGGCCTATACAGAATGGGTGCATGCAATATGGATCGAAAGAAATCAACGGAGATTCGAAATGAGATCAAGGAAGGCAGAACAAGTAGTGAAGGAAATAGCATACGTGTGTAATGTCCGAGCTCCTACTAGAATTAAAGAAAAGGTTCAACAGCTTTGTATTTGTTAGCCTAGTAGAAAATAGTTTCTTTTCGGTCCTATAGTTAGATAGCAGACTGGGTCGTAGTCGTGCTATGGCTCTTTACTTGTAAATATTCTGGTAATTAATAAAAAAAATTAGTTACCAAAAAAAAAGTAACTCTAACAGATCTGAAAGATATGGGCCTTAATTCTGGGCGGGTAGAATCACAATAGCATACACATACAGATATACAGACTATTAAAGAAGATATTCATACATAAATAGAACTAGAAGAGATCTTAAAGATCTGAGCCCTAGTTTTTAGGGAAAATAAATTAGACAATGCTTTTAACGAAAAAATCGCAAAGAAAATAGACATGCGGCGAGATTTTAACTTAACAAAAATAAGAACAAAAATTAAATAGGTCTTAAAAGATTTGAACCGTAATATTAAAGGATAAATACAGAATCAAAAGAATCTCAGAGATTCATACCATAAAGAGATGAAGAATGAACATAGATGGAAAGAAGTAAAGATTCGAATCAGATTTGGTCCAAAACAAGAGAGATCCACTTGCTATGCTAGGCAAGTGATTATGTAATACCATAATCGGTTAACCATTAATAGGTGACAACCAATAAGGTAAGAAACGGGTGATTGGGATCCGTTGTTCTTTGAGATCAACGACTGGGATGGGTTTGGGTCGGGTATTTTAAAAATGGGTATGGGTCTGGATTGAACGGGTATTCGGCTGGTTAGTGGGTCTTGGTTAGTTGGGTGCTAGGATATTGGGATGGTGTATATAATTGGGCTAGGTCTAAAAATTAATTAAGAAAAAAGGCTATTATTTAAATACCCAATGAAATCAGCAAAATAATTTATAAAAATAATTAATAGATAAATAAAAATACCATTTGTGCATGAAAATAATTTAAAATAATTACTTAATAGATGATATCATTATGTATATATATGGTCTATAATTGCAAAATATACAATTCTAGCCTTAAAATGCAAATGTAATTATAAAAAATGTAATTAAAATATGTGTGCACTATATAGGGCCTAAATGATAAATTTAGATGATTAAATCATCTTAAAATAATATGAGGGATAATTATTGGATATTTGTATAATAAAAAATAAAGAAATAAATTGATTTAAAGCATTTAAAATTATAAAAATATTATAAAAAATACTTGTCCATGCTTGAAAATCTAATAATAATGTACATGCACTATATATATATATGTGTGTGTGCGCGCGCGCGCGCATATTTAAAATATAGGAAGGAAATATTGAGTATCAACAATGGGTATATGTGCTCATAACATCATCAAACCTCTGAGGGCATCCCATCATATCATTTCGGCCATTGTGGGCAAATCATCAACGTATACTAGCTGATCAGGTGGTGGTGCGTATATAACGCCATAACCTTTTCCCATATCTCATATACATACATGTACATATATACGCATATATAACACCATATGGTCATGGGTCAATGTACATAAATGCAATGCATGAGAAGTACGTCAATAAAATCTCTTAGAATATTATAAGACCATTATGCTTTCGAGTAATATCATTTAAACTTTTTTTTTCAACTTACGTATTTTTCTGCGACCCATGAACAGATGATAGAATAATATGAAAGCATGAAAATTCAAGAACATAGGCACCTCTAATACTTCTATGAATAGAGTCATTTATGGAAGTTGTGCATTTTTTCATTTTGTTTTTGTCGTATAGATCATGCCAAAATAAAGAAGGGATAGCCTTAACATACATGCCGATTCTCTTGGCAATCTTTCTAACACACGTCTATTGTGATAAACACGTTACCGCAAATCAAAATAGGAAAATATCCGCATGATATTTTTGAAAAAGATTATACCGGGCTCTCTTAGAATTCCAAATCTCTTTACTATTACGTCGTATAACTTCGCATGAAGCAGAAGATCGTTACTTGGTAGATGTAAAACATTTCCATATTTTTGTGAATTTGATCACAATTTCGTATATCTTTCCTTGCTGAAATAGTAATGTTTCAATTTTTATCTTTATGAATTGTTCAAGATTCTTACATCACGTTACTTATCAAATAAAGAGACCAAGAATGGCTTTCCTCAGCTTTTCAATGCAAGAATTTTATACGTGTAAACGTAACATCTCATGCTTTATGACTCATTATGCCATTAGTGCCACTTTGGCTTAAATTGATGCCAAGTGGCAGCCCCAAAAAGATCTTTATCTAGTGAAATATAATTATTCCTGATTAATTAGGTAATATCCCGTTAAACATCAATTAATAATTATCTTTACTTAATTAAAATACTACTCGCTTTTAATATACCTTGTACACCTTATTATCATGGTCATATAGTACCTTATATGGCACTAGTCCATAAATATCGGGTATTAATGCTTGGCACGTATTTTATCCTAATATGTCAAACTTGGACAATGAATTAATTTTCTTAGATTTGCTTCCCCTCTCACCATCATGAATCTACACATCATTTGTTTAAAAATAGCATAATCCTTATAATCTCTAAATAATCTTTTTTCTGGGACTAATGTCAATTATCTTATGGTAAATTCAATGTACAATACTAAAGGGTGCAACATCGTTGTAATTTAATACTGCGAAGCGTAGCATTATTGTAATATCGACGTAATATTGTGCACTCTAATATCATTTGCTGCTTTGGTATTCCTAATACTATTATTGTTTAACCAAAAAATAGGTTTTTAGTCAAAGCTAGAAATTTAGAATAACACGGGTTACTGATAATCAGAAGAGAATATAAAGAAAGGCTTTTGAGAATAATATGATTAGAAAACAAGTAAATCAGAGTGTATTCCAATAATATTTCGTGTCCTTCAAGTGTTCAGCATTCTCCTTTTTATAGTAATTTTGGAACTACGTGCCATACCTTTGTCATAATAAGGCTATTATGAGCAATTAATGACATTAAATGAAACGTTACACAATCATTACATTAAATAAATATTCTCTAACTTATTTAGTATTTAACACGCATTAAATATTGTATTTGGTCTTTCACAGGCTATCAGATTCATTCCTTTGATCTTTGAGCTTTAAATGTCTTGAATATGTATGGGCTCTGTATCACTTGAATAATTGTCCGTGCCTCTTCCACTTCCTTTGCTCGCATCCGTTGTTGCTCGTGTCTCTTGGCTAACTTTAATTCTTTGTCTGTTTGACTGATCTACATGTCCTGACACGTCATTCTTTAATATGTAAACTCGATTTTTTCCAATACAGATAGTCCCCCAACTTTCCATTTATTCATCAGTTGAATATTTGAGAAGTGGATTCTTCATTAAAGGGGAATTTTTATCATTATTAATGCTATGACAAGATTGACGTTTCAATTGTCTCTTCCATTTAATGCACTGTGCACGTGTCATTCCTTTATTGGCTCTGCTATTTTACACCCCTTTTCAAGGCTTTTTTTACAGCTCCAATGTTCACGAAGTGCTAGTTACCTTTATTATAGGCTTTCCATCATTACACTTTTCTCTTTGACGGTTGTTCTCTTATATAAATATAACCTCTTGTCTTCTTTTTCATAAAGTTTTATTGAACACTTTATTTTTCCCTATTCTGCTCACTTCTTCCTCACATCGATTTTCTTCATCATGTCTTCTTCAAACTCTAACCCTAGGAAAGCTCCTATTTTAGATAACTTCCCCAATGCCCCTGTTAGACATAGGAGGGGTGGTAGATTCTCAATTTAGGATCTACCCGTGGGGGTGGTTCTTCTGGTTCATCTGTACCCTCTTCTAGTTCTGGCCCTTCTTCTAGAACTAGAGGTTCTTTTACTCAAAGTTCTTCTTCTAAGGGTAAAGAGACCTCTGAACCTTTACAGGAACCTTTGGTTGAAGAGATAGTCCCTACCGACTTATCTTTCCACCATGATAGACAATCGCTTCAAAGCCAAATTGCTGGTTTAGATCGTGCTGATGTTTACCCTACTTTGATTACAGAGGTTTTATCTCCCATAGTACGCAAGGATTTTCATTGGAGTAGTGATTTTCCCATCATCATCCCTAATCCGAATTAGAGAATTACTTCCTATATAACTGGACTTTCTTTCGTTTATACCTACCCTTTTACTCTAGGGTTTAAACCAACTATTGATCCAGTAATTCTCGATTTTTGTCGTTTCTTCGAAGTCTGTTTAGCACAAATTGGTCTTATTGTTTGGAGGGTTGTGGCTTGTTTAAGGCATTTAACCAATAAGGCAAGTGTTGATTTTACCTTTCCTCACCTAATTCACCTTTACTCCCCTAGACTTTTCTGCAACGATGTTTTCACCTTAGTAGCTAGCAGTAAAAGGGTTTTGGTAAGCCCAAAAGAGATAAGAATCGTGGCTGGTATGCCCGATTTGTTGCTGCCCCCACACTTGGTTTAGTGGGTAAGGAAAACACTCCCTTCCCTGAGAAGTGGAACATTGCACGTAAGTCTTTTACCCTTCTCATACCTTTTTCTTTCAAATTTAATAATTTCTCTAATTTTTCTTTCTCCTTCTTTTCTATCAACCATGGGAGTTGTGGATACCATCTCCAATTTCTGTGGTTAGGTAGATAAGTTGTTGAAGACCGTGCCTATGGAGGCTAGGTCTTGGAAATCTATTTCCAATCAGTACGGTTGGAAAGTGAAAACTCATGGTAAGAGTTTTTTTAAATTATTTTTCCGTATGTAAAATTTTCCTTTTATTGTTTTAATTCTCATCCCTCTTTTTGTCAGGATTTGCAATTTGTGGCATTTCTGCTGAAGCAGTCGCGGCCTCTCATTCCTCTTTACGAACTCAAATCTCTTTAGGTAAAGGTCGAGATATTCTTGTGNCCCCCCCCCCCAGGACACTCTTGAATCCATCAATCGGCTTTTTGTTAGAGGTTTTGAGAGTGGCAAGTTAGGGCCCATTTTAGATGAACTTCCCCTCTCTTCTTTTTCAACCCCAGTGCTTACGATCCCTCCTCCTCCTCTGCCTATAATTTCTTCCTTACCAGCTCTATCTGCTCCTATTCCTTCTCCTGTTATTTTCACTTCTTCTACCGCTCCTTCTTCAGTAGTTCCCCTTTCTATTATTTATATTATATAAGTGGGTTCTACGAGCAGAAGTGCTGCCATGAGGAGTGTGACTATTGAAGTTCCCACCAACAGCAGTCTTTTGAGGAAATCTGGTCAGGCAGATGTTTGTCTTGAGCCTTTGATTGGCCAATTGAGAAAGAGAAAATGAATAGTCATAGCTGCCTGACTCTGATGAATAATATAGCTCACGCCACTTTGAAGGTATTTTCCTCCTTTATTAAAAATTTCTTTTTCCCTTGGATTCTTACTTTCCTCTTTTATTGTTTTCAGGCCAATCTTATTGGTACAGAGTTAATGGGTAGAATTACTATATTAGAGAAGGTGGCCCGTGATTCTGAAAAGACTATTCTTGAGTCTGAGAAAGTGGCTCATGATTTTCAATTGGAACCGGCTAACTAGAAAGGGCGGTTTGATAGTGCACAAATTGTTATAGAAGATTTGCAAGAAAATAGGAGTAACCTGGAGCAGCGGGTGCGAGTATTAACTTCTGAGTTGGCAGTGGCCAAAGCTTCTTCAAGCCAGGCAGAGAAGGACAAAGAACGCCTTGAATGCTCTTTCTCAGAGCAATTGTCCAGGTCAAATGAAGAAATTAGAGAGTTAAGACCACTTCTGAACCAAAAAGAAGTTTATGCAGGAGATTTGGTGCAAAATCTGACTCAGACACAAGAAAATTTGAGAATCTCCTCTGACAAGGTGCGTGCCTTAAAAATCTCCCATGCCTCTCTCCAAGCCTCTCATGATTCGACTTTGGCTGAAAATGAAGAGCTTAAGAATGAACTTGCTGTTTGGGAAAGAGACTATGAGCTTCTCGAAGATAAACTGGCCGTTGAAATAAGTTGGGCTTTCCTAAACTCTCGCAGTGATGCCCTAACTGAAGTTAGTCAGGAGAACTTCAACTTAGAGTCAGAATTACCCAAGGTTATGGAGACGATTGAAAAGGCTCAACAACCACTGGACTTCCCTTCTCCTTCAATTGAAGTTCCCATGGCCGAAGCTCCCGAGGCTGAAGATCTCGTGGTTCAAGCTCCCGAAGCTGAAACTCTCATGGCTCAAGCTCCCGAAGTTGAGGTTACAGTTAATATTGAAACTGGTGCAGATACCATAACTCTTCCTCAGCCTACTGCAGCAAGCCAAGATGAAGTCGTGCCTGTGGATGCTCCTTCTATTGAAATTGAAGCAGTTACTTCTGATGTTCCTGCTTCTCAATGACCAGTTTTTTGTAATGAACTTGTTTTCGTCTTTTTGGAATATAGTAATCAAACCCTTAGTTTCTTTTAAGTAAAAGTCCCCAGTTCTTGTTATGGGGCATTTTGTATAAAATAATTTTAATGACTAAGTTTATACTTAGTCTTTAGATTTAAATATATTAAGAAGTTTTCGTTACTATCATTAAACTTCCATTTGTTCTATTCTTGCCTTTTATTTTCAAGGACTTAGAGAATAGTTTGCATTTTTATCCTTTGAAAATGCTTTTTTGGTTTATCTCATGACTTAATAACATGAGTTTTATAAAAGAGGGCCCTTTTATATTTCGACACTTAATGAAGAAGACGTCTCGACTTCATAATGGTGTTATTATACGATGAAAGAAATAGGAACACACATGTTTATTTTGAAATAACTTTGATAAGTTTTTATTTCTAAACTTTGACAAGTTTTGAATAATACTTTACATGTATTTGAATTACATCTATAGCTTTTTCGTAACTATTTTTCTAGTAACAGATTTTTACAAAAGAAGAATAATAGAAACAGGGTTTTTTCTTATAACCCGTTTTAATACATAGTCTTTACCCTAACTGTTTTGAGGGTACATTAGATCCCTTTAACTTTGAAACATTAGGAAGGATTTGAGAAATGACTCCATTGTTCTCATGGGAAAGAACACTATGATGAATGTCATGTCTTCGTAGCTTTTATCTCGCACACTTGCTTCTTCTAGGCTTAAATTTCCACAATTCTTTGCCTTCTTAGGAAGGGTTTGAGAAGTGACTCCATTGTTCTCATGGGAAAGAACACTATGATGAATGTCATGTCTTCATAGCATTTATCTCGCACACTTGCTTCTTCTAGGCTTAAATTTCCATAATTCTTTGCCTTCTTCATACACGTGCTCGTGTATATTATGTAGTCCCCCAAGTGTTTGAGCGTTGAAGTATGAAATCTCGAGCACTTGTTCGTTTCTTTCACCTGGTCCTTTTCCTGAAAAGGAAAAACATATGGGACTCGGGGGCGCGATTATAGATGTAGACTGCTTAACTCGTTTGTATTTCTATCAGAATAATTGTAACCCTAGGCCAGGAATTTTAGTGTATTCCATTTTGCCTTATAGGCCGTGACTCATCACTTAGTACGGGTTAGCGTTTTTCCTAGAATCTAAAATCGTTAGTAAAACCTTAACAATTCAAAAATAAAATTTAACATGGCGATACCTGACCGTGGGTATTCTTTTAGAAATAGTATATCTTCAAATGAACAACATTCCAGTGTGAAGGTAGAATTTTTCCATCCATTGTTTCCAACTCATATGCTCCTTTTCCTGCAATATCACGAACTCTATAGGGTCCTTCCCAGGTTGGACTTAATTTGCCCGCATTGGCTGCCTTTGTAGATTGAAAAACCTTTTTAAGCACGAAGTCCCCAATTTTGAAGTATCTCATATGTGTTTTCCTGTTGTAATAACGTTCGATCACTTGTTTTTGTGCGGCTATTCTTATTAACGCAGCTTCTCTCCTGCCTTCCAATAAATCTAAATTGACCCACATCTCTTCGTCATTAGACTCTTTTGTTGCTTGCGAGAATCTTGTACTTGGTTCTCCTATTTCTACTGGGATTAGTGCCTCAGCTCCATAAACCAAAGAGAAGAGTGTTTCACCTGTACTCATTTTTGTTATTGTGCGATATGCCCACAAAACTCCGGGTAACACTTCGGGCCAATTACCCTTTGGTTCTCTAATCGCTTCTTTAAATTATTAATGATCACTGTGTTTGTTGATTCTGCTTGTCCATTACCCACTGGATGATAAGGTGTTGACGTAATCCTTTTTATTTGCCAACTCTCAAGAAACTATGTGACTTGAGCTCCGATAAATTGAGGACCATTGTCACATACGATTTCCTTTGGTACACCGAATGGGCAGATGATGTTATGCCAAATGAAGTCCTTGACTTTCTTTTCTCGCACCTGTTTAAATGCTCCTGCCTCCACCCATTTAGTGAAATAATTAGTAAGTACGAGAAGAAACTTTACCTGTCCTTTTGCTTGAGGCAATGGTCCTACTATGTCCATTCCCCATTTCATAAATGGCCACGGCACAATAACCGGATAAAATAATTCTGTTGGTCGGTGCATATTGTTACCGTATCTCTGACATTTAACGCATTTAGCCACGAAACGTTCCGCTTCTTATTCCATTTTGGGCTAGTAATACCCTGCCCTAATCAAGGTTATTACCAGTGATATTCCTCATGCATGATTCCCGCAGTGCCCCTCATATATTTCCCTCATTACATACTCTGTCTAAGAAGGTCCGAGGTATCTTGCTAAGGGGCCACCGAATATTTTACGGTAAAGGTTGCCTTGTTCCAAATAGTAGCGAGCGGCCTTTTTTTGAAGTGTGTATGCTTTGTTTTTGTCATCAGGGACGGTACCATACTGTAAAAAAGCAACAATTTTGTTTCTCTAGTCCCAAGTTAAATTATTAAAATTTACCTCGTTCTTATCGGGTTCGAGAACTTAATGAAATAAACAAATGACTGAGGCATTTGCATCGTTTGCTACATCTGCTACGGATGCAAGATTGGCTAAGGCATCTGGTTCAACGTTTTCATCTCTTGGCATTTGGATGACCTTCCAAGTTAGAAACTGCTTTATCAATTCCCATACCTTTTCCAAGTATTGTTGCATCCTTGTCTCCCTGGCTATATAAGTCCCCAGCATTTGATTAACTACTAACTGAGAATCACTTTTGATCACCACTTGACTTATACCAAGTTCTCGTGCCAATTCCAAACCTACAATCACAGCTTCATTCTCTACTTGATTATTAGTTATGGGATGACATTTAATAGCCTATCTAACAATTTCACCTGTAGGTGGTACTAAAATGATTCCTAATCCAGCACCTTTTATGTTAGATAAGCTATCAGTGAATAAAGTCCATGTTCCTGGATTAGCCCCATTAAGTACCTGAACTTCTTTTTCAGCTTCTAACTGCACCCCTTGGCTAAAATCAGCCACGAAATCAGCTAATATCTGGGACTTTATTGCTGTTCTAAGTAGGTACGTGATTTCATATTCACTCAGTTCTATAGCCCATTTGGCTAACCTTCCTGACAATTCGTGCTTATGTAATATACTACGTAAAGGGTATGCAGTTACCACAGCAATGGGATGACATTGAAAATATGGTCTTAACTTTCTAGATGCCATGATTAAAGCAAGTGCTAGTTTTTCCAGTTGTGGATACCATGTCTCTGCATCTGATAAAGATTTACTAACATAATAAATAGGAAATTGCTTACCCTGTTCTTCACGAACCAAAACCGCACTTACCGCAACTTCTGAAATAGCAAGGTAGATGAAAATTCTTTCCCCGACTTTTGGCTTTGCTAGAAAAAGCAGATTTGATAGGTAAGTCTTCAAACTTCTAAGTGCCTGTTGACACCCCTCATCCCACTCAAAATGATCCTGCTTTTTAAGTGCCGAAAAAAATTTAAAACATTTTTCGATGATTTAGAAATGAATCTTCCCAAAGCTGCGATTTTTCCCGTCAGTCTTTGTACTTCTTTCTTGTTTGAAAGTATATCAGGGATTTCTTCAATGGCCTTAATCTGTGCAGGATTTACTTCAATAAAACGGTTAGAAACAAGAAAACCGAAAAACTTACCTGATGCCACACCAAATGCACATTTTTTTGGATTCAACTTCATATTGTATTTTCGCAAAATTTTAAAAGTTTCAAATAGATGCGATATATGATCTTCTGAATGCTGAGTCTTAACTAGCATATCATCTATATATACCTACATGGTCTTACCTAAATGTTCTTGAAACATTTGAGTAACTAACCGCTGATACATCGCTCCTACATTCTTAAGACCAAAGGGCATTACCTTATAACAATAAATCCCCCTGTCTGTTATGAAAGAAGTTTTTTCCTTATCTTTTGGATCCATTTTGATTTGATTATAACCTGAGTAAGCGTCTAAAAAACTTAATAGTTCATTCACGGCAGCAGTATCAATTAACTTATCTATGTGTGGTAAAGGGAAAGAATCTTTTGGACATGCTTTATTAAGATCTGTATAGTCTACACAAACCCGCCACTTACCGTTCTTCTTACAAACCACGATAGTGTTAGCCAACCAGTCAGGATATTTTACCTCACGAATTGAACCGATTTTCAGCAATTTTTGAACTTTTTCTTGAATCACCTTATTCTTGAAAGTTCCTTGCTTTCTTTTCTTTTGCTTGATTGGAGGATACGAAGGATCTTCATTTAACTTGTGAGTTACAACCTCGGGCGGTATTCGTGTCATGTAAGAATGGGTCCAAGTAAAACAATCTGCGTTAGCTTTTAAAAATTCAATTAACTTACGTTTTACTTCCGGGCTGAGGTTGGCTCCTATATACACTTTCCTCTCAGGCTNTTTCAGCAATTTTTGAACTTCTTCTTGAATCACCTTATTCTTGAAAGTTCCTTGCTTTATTTTATTTTGCTTGATTGGAGGGTATGATAGATTTTTATTTAGTTTATAAGTCATGACCTCCGGCGGTATCCCTGTGATGTCAGAATAGGTCCAAGCAAAACAATCTGCGTTAGCTTTTAAAAATTTAATTAACTTACGTTTTACCTCCGGGCTGAGATTGGTTCCTATATACACTTTCCTCTGAGGCCAGTGTATAAATAAAACCACAGCCTCTAATTCCTTAATGGTTGTTTTGATGTTGTCGTTATCCTTTAGCTCTTGAATGGTATCAGGTCTTGAATCCACATCTATTTGCTCTTGTTCAGTTGAGGTTGACGTCGTATCTCCCCCCCCCGAATTCTGTAATTGCTATTTATCTCCATACTTATCAATTGAATTTGCAACAGAATTGATGTTTCTAGAAGTTTGTTGATCGCCTCTAATTTGACATATCCCCCAAGGTGATGGAAATTTAATAACTTGATGTAATGTTGAAGGAACAACATCCATGTCGTGGATCCATGGCCTCCCCAAAATCATGTTATAAGCCATTTCCATATCTATGACTTGAAATTTAGTATATTTCACAACGCCTTCCGCGAATGTAGTAAGGATTGCTTCTCCTTTGTTATGACACTAGAGTTGTCGAATCCCGTCAAAGTATGCGCTTTTGGGATTAATTTATCCTCAGCTTGCATCTCACATAATACTCGCATCAAAATAATATTCACAGAACTGCCTGGGTCAATTAAAACTCGTTTCACGTTAGTATCATATATAAGTAAAGATATTACCAGTGCGTCGTTATGCGAAGCTAAGAGACCCTCAGCATCTGTATCGTTGAATGTAATATTCTCTTCTTCTAGTATATGCCGCAACCGCTTCCCATGAGTGATTGATATCTTGGAGGTTTTATTAGCTGCGGTATATGAAACACCATTGATATCTTCTCCCCCACTTATAACATTGACGGTTCTTTTGGGCGAGGGCGGTTTTGGAGGCTCCTGCTTGTTCTTCATATATGTTTGTTTACCTTTCTCACTAAATAGCTCAGTGAGATACCCTTGCTTTAACAAATGATCAACCTCACCTTGCAAAAATCTGCAATATGCGGTTTTATGCCCGTGGTCGTTGTGAAATTTGCACCAATGATCAGGGTTTCGTCTGTTTGGGTTCAATCTCATCTCCTTGGGCCAACGCACCTTATCTCCCATGCTTCTTAAAACAACAACGAGTTTAGAGGTGGTTACGTTAAAATTGTAACCACCAAACCCTGCTTTTAAACTTCCATCATTGTCACGTGGTCCACGTGAGTGCTGATCATTTCCGAACCTTGATGAGGAGCCTGATTCCCTGCTTCTAGATTTGTGATCGTACCTTTGATTATCTTGTCTTGACCGTGAGTCCTTTCCCGCATGTCCCATATAAGGCTCATACTTATTTTTACCAGATCTCTTTTCATTTTCCACACGTCTTGAACTTACTTTTTCTTCTGCTTTATGTCGTAAAATGATATCTTCTTCAATCCTCATCTTTGTACTGTATCTATTATAGACATCATTCCATGTTGTTGCTGGAAATTCACGAAGGCTTTCTTTGAGTCGCCCCGTGGCTTCTGAACTCTTCTCATTCAAATTGCTGGCGAAAGCTATGGCTGCCCAATTGTCAGGTACTCGTGGCAGCATCATTCTTTCCCGTTGAAATCTATCTACGAACTCTCTAAGCAACTCTGAATCACCTTGCTTGATTTTGAAGAAGTCTTCCATTCTCTTTTCAACTTTTTGAGCTTCCGAGTGTGCTTTAATAAATTGATCTGCAAGCTCAGCAAACGAATTTATAGAATTTTCAGGTAAAAGAGAATACCATGTTAAGGCCCCTTTAGTGAGTGTTTCACCAATTTTTTTGACCAGGACTGATTCAATCTCCTGCATAATCAAATCATTGCCCTTGACGCCTGTTGTGAATGCAGTAACGTGATCTCGCGGGTATGATGTACCATCGTACTTTGGAATGTCAGGAATCTTAAACTTCATTAGAATTGGGAGGGGGGCAGCACTTGAATTCCATGGTTGTTGAGAATATTTATCTATATCTAGCCCTTGATCACATGTGGTACTCCGGGTATTTGTTCTATGCGCTCATTTTGCTCCTTAAGCTATTTCTGCAAAGTTAGTACAAGATTTTGTAAATCAGTATTAATTGGATTACCTGGGTCTCCCTCCTGTGTTTCACTGGGGGTTCCACCACTGCCGGAATTAACTAATCCAGAACGAGGAGTTTCCAAAGTATTGTTTTTTAAAATAGGTGTGGGTGGAGCAGCAGGAAATTGGCTAACAAAAGCCTGAAGAGCTTTTTTGACTTGCGAGGCAATAAGCTTTTGTAGGGCATCATTCATAGCCTCTTCATTCGCGAACTGACCACATTCTTCTGCGTGATATCCATCAGGAGTGCCCTCACGAGATTGACGTGGTGATCCATGAGGGGTTGGATCTTGATTGTCGTTATTCTGAGGATCTCCCTGATTTTGCTGGTTGATTTGATTTTCTTGAGTGTTGTCGTTGTTGTATGACATAGTTGATTCAATACAGAAAAATAAGTTGAAATACAATTGATTATCAGTTTTCCGGTAACGGAACCAATCTGTTTAACCAAAAAATAGGTTTTTAGTCAAAGCTAGAAATTTAGAAGAACACGGGTTACTGATAATCAGAAGAGAATATAAAGAAAGTGTTTTGAGAACAATATGATTAGAAAGCAAGTAAATCAGAGTGTATTCCAATAATATTTCGTGTCCTTCAAGTGTTCAGCATTCTCCTTTTTATAGTAATTTTGGAAATACGTGTCTTACCTTTGTCATAATAAGGCTATTATGAGCAATTAATGACATTAATTGAAACGTTACATAATTATTACATTAAATAAATATTCTCTAATGTTTTTAGTATTTAATACGCATTAAATACTGTATTTGGTCTTTCACAGGCTATCAGAATCATTCATTTGATCTTTGAGCTTTAAATGTCTTGAATAGGTATGGGCTCTGTATCACTTGAATAATTGCCCGTGCCTCTTCCACTTCCTTTGCTCGCATCCGTTGTTTCTCGTGTCTCTTGGCTAACTTTAATTCTTTGACTTTTTGACTGATCTACGTGTCCTAACACGTCATTCTTTAATATGTAAACTCAATTTTTTTCCAATACAATTATTAAAAATAATGTTGTAGATCTAAACAGTCACTTGATGAGAGGGGTATGCGAGAAATTTAAACTTATGCATCACAATTCTACTCCTTATCAGCCTAAACCAAATGGCACTGTCAAAGACGCAAACAAGAACATCAATAAGATTCAGAGAAAAATGGTCCAGGGTTCCAGACAAAGGCACGAAAAGCTGCATTTGCATTATTGGAATATTGTACAACTGTGCACACATCAATCGAGGTCACCCTACTTATTGGTTTATGACACTGAAGTCGTGATACCGGCAAAAGCTAAAATTCCCTCTCTTCGGATCATTGTTGAATCCAAGATCGAGGATGAAGAATGGGTTCAAGACCTGGCTAGAACAATTGACCTTGACTGATGAAAAATGATTGGTTATGGTTTGTCATGAGCAGTTGTACCCACAAAGAATGGCTCATGTATATAACAAGAAAGTGTAGCCCAGGAAATTTGAAGTGGGGCAACTAATTCTGAAATGTATCCTCCCGTATCGTGAAGAAGCTAAAGCGAAATTTGCCCCCAAATTGGAAAGGCTCGTAAATTTTCACAAGAGTGCTACCAGACTGTGCTTTGTATTTGGGAAATATCCTAGAGATAAATGTCAGTGTAGATGCAGTCAAAAAGTACTTTGTTTGACCCACTATTCGGTGTTAACATTCTCTATTGGGATAACGGAGGCTTTCATTCCCGCTACCCAAATATCATCAATCTTTTGTAAACCTATTCCTATCGGATATTTTTTCTGTGATCACCCTCTTTGTAACGTTGTATGTAAAAGAAAAAAAAGATAAGAGAAAAAGAATTTAAAAAAAAGAAACAAGTTCATGTTAATTGAACCACGTTCGATTTGATTCAGAAAGGCTTCGTACGCAGCCTCACTCTGGGGTTCGGTCACACCAAATAAAAAAATCCAGATTCCCCCAAAAGCAAAACTGGGGCAGCTGATATGATATTATGGTGGTGATTTCACCCAAAAGGTTCTAAAGTTGTAATTCAACCCATATTCTTTTTACCCAAATCCCTTTCAAGTCTTTCCGACCAATAGGAGTGAATGTTCCATAATTGGAGGATACAGTTACTTAAATCTAATGAAACCAAATAAGAGAAACAATATAAGAGAGTTCTATTGGTGAAAATCATCAGGGGCACCGTAGGGTGATGGTGAATAAAGAAAAAAAAAGTCTCCTGTTAGTGAAAACCGGCAAAGAACACTATAAGGGGATAAGTGATAAGAGACATGAGAGAGGTCAGCTAGTGACAAGCCGCAAAGGGCACTATTAATCAAAAAGAGGGTCTACACAGCCATGGCATCAACACATTCTAGGGTAAAATTTTCAATTTCAAGACAAAAGTTTTGATGAGTTCCTGAGATTCGAACAATTTATACAGATCAGGCATCCAGTACAAAAGGCATTCATGTTCATAGAAGTCCACATGTAATCCCAGATAAGTCCTTCTTTCTGTTTTCCAAAAAATACACCTCTTGTTTAAACTCATTCTCTATTCTATTATTTATTTTTCTTTGAATCCCTTTCGGTCTAGCTTTGTTCCAAAATAAGGAAAAGAAGAGACGGGAAGACTAATTATAAGGCTCTTGTTTACAGCAAGGTGATATATTCAAAAGGCACCTAGCCTCGACAAGGGCATCAAGTCGACCTTGATTGGCTATGATTTGCCGATGCTTTGAAATTGAAAATTTTAGAAGAAGAAAATCAAATTGAAGTGCACACAAAGGTAAAATGAAGTTGAAAAAGTTAAGTCTCACGTGACTAACAGTCATGGCAGAGTTTGAAAAGCCAAAGATTCTCCAATGCTCTGAAATTGAAAACTTTGGAAGAAAGAAGTCAAATTTAAGCGCCAACAAAAGCAAAATAGGTTGGAAAAGTTAAATTTTGTTGTGCGACTAACAGTCATATTAAAATTTTAAAAAGATAGAGGTTCTCGAGGGCAAGAAATGCAAGTGGTATTCAGGAAATAACCGGTTGCAGATGAAATCATCATTCGAAGAAAATGGGTCGAGATCAAGTGACTGAAGCACTCAAGGCCACAAAACAAACCACCAATCTAAAATAACAATTGCCCTTTGTTGAAAATAAAAACACGTGTAATGCAGAAAAAACAACCTTGAAAAAGCAGGTACCATGAAAAGGAAATCACGCGAAGGATAAAAAATAACTATACGACCGGAAAATTTCAAAAAAAGGAAAGTCTTCTCAAAATTCGTTCCCACATTTGTTCACATTTTAAATACATTTAAAGTCATGCCAGTATAGAGTACACCAATCCCTAGCTGCATTTTCTAACATAGGGTACATCACTCCCTAGTTGATGATATTTTAGACATAGGTTACACCACTCCCTGGTCTCTTTCCTAGTATAGGTTACACCAATCCCTATTTGTGTTTTTCAACATAGGGTACACCACTCCCTAGTTGATGATCTTAAATCCAGGGTACACCGTCACCTGATATCATTGATAATATAGGGTACACCACTCCCTAGTCTCTTTATCAGTATATGATACACCAATTCCTAGCTGTGTTTTCCAACATAGGGCACATCACTCCCTAGTTGATTGGTCTTAAATGCAGGGTACACTATTCCCTGGTCTCATTATTAATATAGGATACATCACTTCCTAGTCTCTTTACCGGTATAGGGTACACCAATCCCTAACTGTATTTTCCAACAGGGTACACCATTACCTAGTTGATGATCTTTAGACATAGGGGTACACCACTCCCTAGTCTCTTTAATAGTATAGGGCACATCAATTCCTAGCTGTGTTTTCTAATATAGGGTATACCACTCCCTAGTCTCTTTACCATTATAGGGTACAGTTGTACTTTCTAACATAGGGTACACCACTCCCTAGTTGGTTAATTTTAGCCTATGATATCATTGCTAATATAAGGTACACCACTCCCTAGTCTCTTTACCAGTATAGGGTACACCAATCCCTAGCTGTATTTTCCAATATGAGGTGCAACATTCCCCAGTTGATGATCTTTAGACATAGGGTACACCACTCCCTAGTCTATTTACAAGTATAGGGTACATCAATTCCTAGTTGTGTTTTTCCAACATAGGATACATCACTCCCTAGTTGATGATTTTAAAAGCAGGGTACACTATTCCCTTATTCAATTGCCAATGTAGGGTAAATCATTTCCTAGTCATATTTTCCTAACATAAGATACACCAATCCGTAGTTGTGACATTATTTTTCATAATAAGGGTACATCATCCCCCAAACAATCATATTGTTTTCCGGGGTACACCATTTCTGATATTTTATTTCTTTCAATAAAGAAGTTGTTTTAAATTTGTTACAATAACTCATGAATTTTTTTCTAGTGAAAACTAGGGCAAAAAAAAATTTCATTTGTTTGTCTTGGAGAGGGAGATTATTTTTTACCTCAAGGCACGTGATTTAAGATGACCAGAAGAAGAAATATCAATCAAAAATAAAGAAAAGAAAAGAAGCCAATTCAAAATAAAAAGCAAATTGAAACAAGAACATGATTTGCTCAAAACATGACTGAAATCACGAGCATTACATCCTCGATTTTGATCAAAAATGAATCCATGCAAGAGTGAACCAGCATCTGCAACTAATAGGCATCAAGGTTCAGATCACAAGTATTCATGAAGAACTAGTCAAGACTCAGGATCGAGCTTCAGAAGACTTATAGTTATGAATCTTGTAAATCATAGTTGATAGGCATATTTAGTTTATTTTGATTTTTGGTGTAATAAGGAGTTCAGAAAGCAGTAACTGTAGCAACACATTGAAATTATAATTTTTCGGTAGTCCAGCAACCAAAACATTTAGAACTACACTAACCTGATTTTGTTATAGCCAAGGATATGTAGGAAACCTCAGAAGTAAGGTTTGGTCAAACTTTTTCAAATGCTTCCCATAGAGTATCAAACAGGCAAAAAAAAATTCATAAATGCTCACTTTATCTTTGCCCTAAAGCTCTTCATGTTTCCGAGCAAAGAGGGACAACTGTTAGTACGTAATTTTTGCCCGATAAAAATTTGCTCCTAAAAAGGTCAAAAATTAGTCTTCTAATTAGTTTTTATTTGTATATAATTTTTCTCTACTTGTTGTTTGCATTTTATGGCATTTACATTCGTTTTAGCATGATTAGGAATATCTTAAATCACAAAATGTAAAAGTACTTTTATCTTTTATTTTATTGCATTATAACACCTTAGTTGAATTTTTAGAATTTAATTACACAATCAAATGCATAGTTTAAAAACATAAATTCTTAAAAATATATTAGTCATCTTTACATTAGTTTAGTTTATTAGTTCATTCCATTAGTTTGCAATGTTAGCGTTAATTAGATTCAATATTAGACAAAATATATAGATAGGTTAAATATGCAAAATAAGATTAATGAGAAATTAACTTTAAAATTGTTAATATTGAAAATAAGTGAAGTACCGAAAGGGTTGGTAGCTTTATACTTTGAATTGGGCCAACAAATTATGCGGCCCAGTTGCCTTCTAAACCATCTGCCGCCAAGTCCAAACTTGTCCCAGGCTCCTCACTAAACCAAACAGCACCGTTTTGGCATAAGTCAATCTCATCCATTCGATGATCAAGATCCATCGGCCAGGAACTAATTTTATTTCTCTAAAAAGTATCCTAATCCATCCCCCCTCCATCCCTTCTGTTACAGGGCCAATTTTTCGCAAATATTGACACTGCACGGCAGTAGCAATCACACAGCTACTCAGCCTAATTTTCGCACACACAGCCTGACACACAACAATTTTCAGACTTTAGCCAATCTTAAGAACACACAGAATTACGGATAAAAACCCAACCTTTTATTATTCTCGCAGAACATACAAAAAGGACTCAGTTTAGACTTGGCTCACAACATGCTACTTGCCAAATGCCAAACGAAATACACATATAAAAAGGGGGCTGCCTATGGCAGTTTTACAATGGGCAGTTGGGGCACTTATTTTCATGTGTCATGCACATG
>MU744763.1:44375-54804 GCA_026770625.1 Nicotiana glauca | reverse complement strand
CCCCCCCCCCAACGACCGTCTCCCTCACTCTCTCAAACCCTAGAGACTCCCCATGTTTCTCCGCCGCCCCTCCACCGTCGCCGCCGGCCGAAAATCGTCTCCGCCGGCAGCGAAACCCCAATCAACCCCAAAATACACCTTAGAACCGTCTTTTTCTCCTCTTGCCAACCCCCAAAATCATTTCCGTCAAATGTCAACCCATTGTCTCGAATTTCAGATCTAAGCTCTGACCCAAAACCCTACTTTCTCCAAACCAGTCCAAACTTACACCACATATCCTCCTCATCTCCTTCTTCATAAATCCATAGCCTATAACCCTCAAACATCACCCCATCCTCTCAAGTTTTAGATCGAAGGTTGACTTCAAAACCCTAATTTTTTGAAACTCTGAAATTCGTTTGATTTTGGACTATAATAGTCCTTAATCTTGTGTTTCTCATGGAAACACATGATTAAGGACAAATTTCAGTCCAGATTTTTGCAAGGGCTATTCATTCTAAATCAGTAAGTTCTTTAATATTCTCTGATTTTTCATTAGTTTTGTTTAATCTTGATTTGATTTTTATTTTTGTCAGTTTAAGTGTTTAGGTGTTAGTTTAATTCTGATTAGTTCAAATTGTTAGTTTAGTTGGATTTTCTTTTAGTTTTACTTTGATTCTGATGTGTTTGCTTTCCTGTTAATGGTAATAATTTGTTCGTTTGTTAATCTAGTTGTGGTTTGAATTCTTTAAAGTTAGGATTAAGCATGTTCTAAGTTTTAGTTCAAATTTCGTTAATTGTTTTTCTTAGTTTTTCTGATTTCTTTTAGTATAAATGAGATTGATTTAGTAATTGTTTCTTTTTAGCTTAATTTTGATTCTGTTAGTTGTTGATTGGTCTTATGAGCTTCTTTAAATTTAGTAAAATTGTTCTTTCATTTCAGTATTACTTATATATGGTTAATTGATCCCTAGGTAGTCCTGTTAATCATTGTTTGATCTTTTTATTATTCTGTGTTTAATAATTCTTTTATTCTAGTTTAATTTCGACTAATTTTAGGTGATTGGTTATAGCTGAGTTATTTTGTTAATTAACCATAGTTCAGTCAAAAGGATAGGATAGTTTGACCTAGGTAAGTAATTTCAGGGGTATTCAGGGGTGTTTTGGGTACTTAAAATGGGTTAGAATGTTGTAGGTTAAAATAGAATACCCTAGACTCTTCTAGAATAGGGCCTTAGTATAAATTTCAGTAGTTTAATGGCTATAACTTGAGCAACAAGTCAGAACATTAGGGACTATTGAATAAAATCTAAAATAAAAGAGGGGAAAAAGGTGTGAGTGAGATCTAGAAGTTTCCTCCTGAAGTTTGCCTATAAAAGGCAGCTTACCTGCCTTCATTAACAAGTTTACACACATTTGAAAATCCCCAAACCAATTTTCAGTTTTAATTTCCCCCCAAAACCAACCATGCAGATCTAATCCTCAAATTTGAATATCAAATTCAAAAAAATTCAAAAATCTGAATTCTTATAGTTCAAACTTCTTTCAGATCTTCATTCCTTCCAAAGGAAAAACCAAAAACAAACAAAAAATACAGTAGAAAATTCCAAAAACATTGTTTCATTGAATTTTCTAGGTTAATTTCGAGTTCTAGGTAATAATTCTCATCCTTTAGCTTGACAATAAAGTGTTGAAGTTGTTGAGTGTTCCAGGATCCAGTTTCCAGCTCATCTGGGCCTGTTAAAGGTGTTTCTAGTTGGCTTATTGGCTGATTTGGGTTGGAAACATTTCCTGAGTTGATTTCAAGCTGGGTTGGTCTGCTCAATCGATTTTTGGATCTGTTTGGTTGGTTTTCATTGCTGGATTTTCATTGCTGTTATTGTTGCTATCTGAAACTATTGATTATCTCACACTGCTGCTGACCTTCCTCTTCTCCTTCATTTCATTATAATCCAGGTATATATTCAAGCATGAGTTGTTGTAGCTTTGAAGTGAAAGATAAAATAAAAATGCTCTTTCATTTGCTTCCTGAAGTGTGCTTGTTTGAGATGTTATGTAGCATTAGCTGGTAGATAGTAATTGATATGTAGTTGATTAAGTCTCATTTCGATTTGTATTTCTTAATTTCTGGATTGTATAAATTGGACGGAACTGGACTGTTTTGAGACCTCTAACTACTTAGATATATATATTGCTGTAGGATTGTAGAATTAAGATTGATCCATGTTAGATTTTATTGTCAGTATCCCAAACATAGGAGCTTGTTCTAGGAATAAGATTCAAATAATGAATATATAGTTCATCAAAGCTCCAGTCACTAATTGTGTCAGTTTTTTGTTAGCTATTAGTAGATATTGGTAGATACTATGCTATGTTTAATTCTCATAATCGATTGAGAGCAGTAGGCTAATTTGAACAAGCATATTATAGTTCAGAAAATCCCATGTAAACGAGTTAGTTGTCGTTGTTGTCAGGTTGTTGGATTCTTATTGTTTACAAATTAATAGCTTAAGTTCCCATATTTAATCAGGAAATAGAACTAATATGCGCATATAAGCTTACCTCATATAAGACAAGCATGTTAATTAGGATCAGATTCACACCTGCATTTTTCAGTGTATTGATTCATAATATGTGCATCAGTCCTTTGTTTGAGATACATCCCAGTAAAATCATTGTTCATGTGTAGGCATCAATGTAGGTGTAAATGCTTGTGGTCACTGTATATTGTTCACATGTTCACTCTAGGATGAATTTGAATGTTAGACAACCAAACTGAAAGTTAAACCAAATGAAACCTACGTTTTTTTTTTGAACCCATTATACTTTTATATTTAAATCAAAAATAGAAAATACACCATGTCTGGAGGTCTTACACAATGAAAGAAATAAAATTTGACAAATACATATGTCCTACTATCAATGTTGAATGATTTACTCATTGATATCACATTATGCAAACTAATATGAAATAATAACTGATTTGTAACAATTAGCCATGTAAAGTATTCTAACTTGAGAAATTTGTGGATGTTTTTTTTATGAACACATTGATCCCTTTCCTCCAATTGTGTATCCGGTCCTGAATCTTCTTTGCTTATGATCAGTCCATGAAACTTCCTTAGAGTGTGTGATTTCCAGCATTCTTGTGTTGAAATAATTTGTTGGCACCTTTCGTGAGATGAAGAAGAATTGAATACCCATCTGGTGTTCCATTTTCCTCCTATATTTGCTTTCCAATCAAACCAGTCGGGTAGAAAGTTGAGCCAAAAACTGGCCAGAACACAGTTGCGCGTGTCCAGATTTGTATTGATTCCATATGTTTTCCGAACGAACTGCATCAATGGTCCCATATGTGATGTGTGTCTACTGGGAAGCTTTGGTTTTTTTTTACAATATGCTCCCTTTGATCCCAGAATTAAATGTATAGTGTCGTATTTCCACAGTCTGGGCATATTTCTCCTGATTATCGCGGCATTCTCCGAAATGATTTGACTGTGATGTTCAGCAGACTCCTGGTGATCTGTAGCCATTATTGCTTGGCTCCAAGTATGTAGGATAGAATTGAATAAAAAAATGATCCACCAGCTTGTTCTGTAATAGCTTAAGGACATCCCATCAGTTCTCATGTTCTTCGACCAAAAGTACCTGCTCATACCAGAAAGTATTAACATGATACTTATCCTTGATTCTATGCTTTTATCTACCTCTAATTTCCTCCCATTGGGTTGAGTGTATAACACTAATACCACCAATTGGGCATCCATTAGATAGTAGAGCATAGAAGTAGCAAAATCACCTGCAAAACAGAAAATTATGTTAGTAGAAAAGAGACTCATCATGCTCTCAACCCAAAGGTTTTGGACATGACAATCATATGTGTTTCCTTCTGTAAGCCCCTTCTCCCTTGTCTTCTTTGCTTCCCTTTTTCTTAGTTCCTTATAACTGAAGCTCTGATGTATGGACATTGTAACTTATCACTATTCACCAATCTCCTTCCTTGTGTATACAGATCCTGAAAAGAATGACATTCTACAGGGCCAAAATCCAATGCATAGTTTGCCATATGGTCACCTAGTCTATTCCCTTCTCTAAAAGTGTGTGATACTATTACATTACCTCTGCTCATCATTTCTCTAACCTGCTCCACGATTACCTCTATAGACCAAGGAGGCTTCCACTCTCTAGTTATTACATTTTTGAGGAGCATTGAATCAGTGTGTAGGTCTATTAAAACATGGTCATTGTCCAGACAAAACTTCATAGCTTCATATATAGATGTTGCTGCTGCCACTGTGTTTGATCCTTCAGTGATCTCCTTACCACAAGCATATATCACGTCTCCTTCTTCATTCTTTAGCACATATCCAATTGAGCTTCTACCTGGATTGCGTCTAGCTGCTCCATCCGTATTAATTTTAATCCAGCCTTGGCTAGGCATTTCCCATAACACTTTGGTATACCTCAAAATAGGCGTATAATCCTCCATCATTTTGAACATATCTGGCCACCGAGGAGGAACATTCTTAATTCCTGGTTTCCTTAACTTAATTAAGGACTGAATGGTGTTGGACACCTGGTATATTACTCTATTGTTTGTGACTGCATTCCCATATTTTTAGCTATTCCTTAGCTTCCATAATTCCCATACAATCACAGAAGGAATAGCTTGTATAATTGGCTTCAGCCTCTGAACAACTTCTACAGTCCAACATCGTACAATTGCTTGATGTAGAGAGATTCCTTCTATAGAAATACTTGTATGCCCCAGAAAGAATTTCCAAACTCTATTAGTTGTATAGGAAGTAAAGAAAAGATGCTGCATAGTCTCTTCCCTTGACTCAGTACAACACCAGCATTTTGAGGCCATTTGATATCATAGCCTTTTGAGAAAATCATCAAGAGGCAGTTTATTCTTCTAAACTTTCCACATGAAAAATGCAATCATGAAAGGTAAACCTGTGACCCAAATGTTCTTGTATGCATTGCATGTATCTTGCCTTTTTCTTAAGTATTCCCAGCTTGATTTGACTGAAAAATCATCCCTAGTTTCTAGCATCCAAGCAGGTTTATCCAGAATCTCATTTGACACAGGTGGCTGTATGTTTTCCAGAATGTGTGTAGCAAAATCCTCTGGTAAGATTTCCCTAATCGTATCTTCATCCCATTGACCATTATATCCCATATCATATATGTTATTAACCGATTCATCACATATAAAAACTGGTGGTGTGACAAAATACAAAGCACCAAGACTAGTCCAATTTTCAAACCAAAACAGGGCAGACCCCATTTTAGATTGCCAAAAAATTTGGTGTTCTATGATCTCCCTGCACTGCAGCATTTTCTTCCATACCTGTGATCCATGTTTCCAAGGCACCACCATTGGATTGATTTTTTTACAATATTTTTGGCTCATGAAGGAGCTCCACAGACTTGGCTTTGTTCTGAAATTCCACCACAGCTTGCAAAATAAAGCTGTGGACATATCATATAATGACCTGAAGCCAACTCCCCCTTCTGCACATGGTAAGCATAGTGTGTTCCAGGATGCCCAATGCCTGCTTTTAACACCAACTGAATTGCACCAAAAATATTCTGCAAAAATCTTATGTAATCTTTTAATCACACATGTAGGGGGATTTACTGCAGACAATAAATGAATGGGCATGCTTTTAAGAACATGAGATATAAGAACAACTCTCCCTCCAATAGTCAGTAGCTTCCCTTTCCAGTTCTGTAGTTTATCCATCACCTTAGTTATGAGACCATTATAGTAATCCATTCTCCTTCTACGATAAAAAAAATAGGGCATCCTAAGTAGATAAATGGGAAATCTTGCCTAGGAATACCAGTTATTCTCTGAAGCTTGTCCACTACCTCATCACTAGCAGATTCATGCAAGTATACTGCTGACTTACTTTTATTTATAAGCTGACCAGATGTTGATTCATAAATTGCCAATACTCCCACTATAAGCTGAAATGAAGTGGCATCAGAGGATGAAAATATAATCGTATCATCTGCATAAGCAAGATGATTTATCTTTGGAATCCACTTAGGCATCCCAAAACCACAAAAGTATAGATTTTTGTGTAGGGCATTCAAACCTCTAGACATTGCTTCAGCTGCAAGAATGAAAAGTGTAGGTGATAGAGGATCACCTTGCTTTACACCTCTGGATGATCTAAAGAAACCGTGGGGATGCCCATTCAAGAGCACAGAATACCAGTTGTTTGATATTGTTCCAAATACCAAACCTATGAAACTTTCCCTAAATCCCATTTTTCTCATAACATTTGACAAGAACAACCATGATAGTCGATCATAGGCCTTTGTCATATCTAGTTTTATGACAACATTGGGTCCTGCCTTGGTTCTCATACGTATGTCTGTGATTATCTCTTGAGTTAGCAATATGTTTTCTACCATGCTTCTCCCTTTTACAAAACATGCCTACTCATCTGATATTAAGTTGGGTAGCATACCTACTAGCCTCTCATGAATTGTTCTGTAGAAAACCTTATTAATGAAATTACTTAGGCTAATAGGTCGCATGTCAGAAAAAGATACCACTTCCTTCTTTTTTGGCAATAGAACCAAATTGGTATGTGTTATGTACCTGGGCAGCTCATGACCCCTGAAAAAGGCCTTCCCCATCTCTACTATGTCATCTCCCACTATGTCCCAACAAATTTGAAAGAAACATCCTGAGAAACCATCTGGTCCTCATGCACTTTCTCCATTTAGCCCAAAAACTGCATTTCTTACCTCCTCCTTAGTAGGTTGTTGCATCAGCTCTAAATTTTCCATAGCATTCACCATAGAGGGGATGTGATCCAATATCCAAAAATCAGTAGGAGTATTGTCTTCATGAAATTGATCTTGAAAGAATCTGACAGCCTTTTCAGCCATATCTTCAGTATTTTCTAACCAAATTCCTGAGTCATTTTGAACTCTTCTAAGCTGCAATCTTTTTCTTCTACCATTGACTTGTGCGTGAAAGAACTTAGTATTTCTATCTCCATCCTGAAACCAGTTCATGCCAGCTTTTTGTTTCCAGAACTCCTCCTCTAAAGCTAAGTATCTGATTAAATCTTCTTGAACTTTCTGCAATCTTTCTCTATTTTGAAAAGTGGGATTTCTTTCAAATTCTGCTTCATGAACCAACACCACTTCTTCAAGGCTTGCTATCTTCTGAAAAATATCACTATAGGTAGCCCTGCTCCATACAGATAAAGCCTTCTTCAACCTTTTGAGCTTATGATTAAACATGTAAAAGGGATCCCCTATGAAGTCTGCTTTCCAGTTTTCCCTCACAACTTGCTTGAAAGAGGTGTTTTTTGTCCAAAAGTGGAGGAATCTAAATGCTTGTTTTATCGGTACCTCATCTGTATTTGAAGTTATCATCATAGGGCTGTGATCTGACCCTATCTTAGATAAATGTATTACCTCAAAAGTAGGAAACATTTGTTGAAACTCCAGATTCCCAACACATCTGTCAAGCCTCTTAAAAATACAATCATCTCCATATCTGCCATTCCACCATGTATAGATGCTACCCTTGAAACCTAGATCACTGAGATTACAAGAATTCACACAATTTCTAAAGTCATTGATCTCATTTATAGACACAGGAAGACCACCAAATTTTTCCTCCTCATCCCAAATGATATTGAAGTCCCCTCCTACAAGCCAAGATAAAGACATGTCTCTTGCCAAGTTATGTATACTATCCCACAGTTCAATACGCTCTAATGGATCACATTTGGCATAGATAAAAGTAACAACAAACGATGCTTGAGTAGCAATATTTGTCAACTTTAGAGTTAATTGCTGCACCAAGTCATGAACTATCTCCACTTCATGCTCATCATCAACAAACACCCAAATTTTATTAGATACATTAGAAAAAGCATGTAGCATGTCTATCCTCCTTCTGTATCTTTCCAACTTTCTCCTCTTCTGTTTTGGTTCCATGAGCCCTATGAATTTGAAATGATTTTGTCTATGCATTATGATTAGTCTATCAAATGCTTGCATTGTCCTCACAGACCTCACATTCCATATAATAGCATTCATCATTAATTATGAGGTTTAGGTAGGGTTCTTCTTGTCTGAACCCCAGGCACTGCACGTTGTACTTCTCTTGCATTTTTTTTACCTCTACCTGTGGATTTACCTGTGTCCATACGTCTAGGTGAGAGGTCCCCATGTTTTGCTACATTTTTGAAGTTTTGAGTTGTAGATTCTTCATCATAATCTTTGCCTGTTCCTCCTGCTACATCCTCCATTCCCAATTGATCTGTTGGCTGAACACCTAACTGTTAAGAAGTAGTGTTGGCCAAAACTGTATTCCTTTTTTCCTTCTTCTTTTGTTTTGCTACTGTGACTTGTTTGCCTGCCTTTTCCTTTATTTCTGCAGCATCACATGATTGTATTAAAACTGCAATTCCTGCCTTCTCAAAAACTTTATCTACTTGCATATGTTGAGACTGAGTGGCTCCAGGATCAATGACATTAGGTATATTGGGCTTTGCTGGGGGCAACATCTTACTAGGATCAGGACTTAGTAATTTTTTTTGCACCAGCAATCTCTGCATCTATCTGACTTGCATCACCTCGTTCCTCTGCCTTATCATTTCTCATGTTGACTCCCAATGATTGTTGGTGTTTTCCTTTGTTGACATTTTGCTCCTCATTTTCATTTTCCTCATATGCTGATTCTTCTTCACCCGTGGCACCAATTGGTAATTCTCCTTCATCAGAAACTTCTTCACTTTGTTCCAGCCATAATTTATTTCCATCTATCTGCAACTTTTCATTCACTGACATGTTTTTTTCAACATCAAATTCCAAAGATTGAGAAAGAAGTTCCTGGCATGATTGGTTTGCTGTCACATCATCTGTAAAAGTCCTGCTTACCCATTGTGATGTATTTTCTTTTGGTATCTTCTCAACTGCTATTGCAGTAGCTTCAGGTAACTTTTCCACCTCAACAAGATTAGTAGTTTTCCCTTTCTTGGATGAAGCCCTCCCAGATTTAGGTGTAAATTCTGCTGCAGCAGGATATAATGATCCAGCCTTTTTTGCAATTTGATCAGGGCTCCTCAGTTCCTCCACTTCTTCCTCACAAACCAACCGATTCTCTCCATTATTGTCCTCATCTTGATCCTGTAAAGCTGGAAATTTGTTGGCAGTATGGATTTGTTGATTCTCACCAGCTGAGCTTCTTTCTATCTTTGCACCTTCATTGCTTTGTTGCCTATCCACCTTAACTGGAGCAATTTCCGCACCTGCAGTAACATTATTTTGAACAACATCACCTTTTTGCTGGAAATTTGTACTACCAATAGGCACTAATTCCTTATCATTATTTGTTTGTTCAGCAGTTTTTTGTGGATTTTTCCTCACACGATTGTCCCTAACTTCCTTCCATTGTCCACCACCAGTGTTCACATTCCCTAACACTCTTCCACTTGATAAATTCTTTATGGGCTGATTATTCTGTTCATTGTCCTGCTCCTTAGTATTTTTATTTTTTTCAGCTTGTTCTTCCTGATCAGTAGGTAGCAATTCAGGATGTAGTTTCCAGCATTTCAAAAATATCATGTCCCTGTAGCCTACACTCCTTACAATATTTGGACATCATATCATATTCGATATTAACCCATTCTGTTCTTGTTTCTCCCGTAATTTCATCATCAATCTCCATCCTCACCTTCTTAGGATGATCAACTAGCAAATCAACGAGCACATTAACCCTCGCACAGCTAGGTCTAGTTTTATTTATTGTAGCTTGATCAAGATGCATTGGTTTCCCAACAGCTGTAGCAAGGGAAAATAAAACTTCCTTGACAAAATACGTAGGTAGCAAACCTGGAAAGGATATCCATGTCATAGCCATTGGAGTCTCTTCTCCAGTTGTAAATCTAGCATCATAAATTAGTGGACGAAGTTGATAATTGCTGCCATATTTGTCTTTGGTATAGTATGCACCCTTCAACACAAAATCAACAAAATCTTGTCATACTTTCATACGAATAAGAATGTTTCTGTCTCTGAGTAAGCCAATGATGCACTGACCCTTAATTCCACATTGCAATGGGACAATCCGACGAATCTCATTTAATTCTGGCCACCCATATGAAAATTTTCCAACCACAGCAAACTGAAGACCTTCAGTCAAGTTCATTTTCTCAACTTCTGCCTTTGTAAACTTAACCACTGGATGCCCGTTTACAAAATCTGGACAGCGAATTGAAATTGGTTCAATAGTGGAAACTCGTTTCTGCATGCTACTGTTCAAAGTCGCTGGTTTTAGTAAATTAGAGAAATCTAAGGGCTGAGTAAGCTGTCTTAGGATTACTAAGGACATGGCCCTTGATAGGGGATTGTGGAGGTCGAGCATTAAAGTTGTAGGTTAGGGGGAAGCTGTGGATGTCTCTAC
>MU744763.1:26495-42889 GCA_026770625.1 Nicotiana glauca | reverse complement strand
CCCCCGCCACTGGAAGTGGCGGGTCACCGGCCATAGAGGCCATAAGCAGCGGCAGATTTACTTTCTCTCTCTAGTTGTTGAGCAGGGCCCTGTTTAGGTATCTTTTCTATTCTGTTATTTAACCTGCGTTTTTCAGTATAGTGATTCAGTATAAAATTGAAACCATGCCTGAATTGTCCACGCTTGGGCTCCTGGCATTTAGGCTATGAAATTGGGCCCATCGCCTGCTAATTGCCCAAACAGACAATTTGATTCTTGGCAGTCCTCAAATGAGTAGGTTCACGATTGGACTTTACTGAAGCCCATTTATTGGACAGTTTCATGTTACAGGACTGGGCCAAATTTTCAAGGCCCAAAAATGCTAGAAGCCAAAAGTCCTTTAAAATCGTACTAGGAATCTGGGGATTAATTTGCAAATATAAATTTAGGCTTTCGAGTTAGGTTGCGTGTTCAAGTTAAGAGGGTCCTCCCTTTTGTTTGAATTCGGACTTGAACTCGAAGCCCGAATTTTATAAATGCAAATTAATTAGGCCCTTTTTTAGAGAACAAAATAAATAGAAAATCGTAGTTTGCTTTAGGTTGGCCTTTAAATAATAAAATAAGATGAGTCTCGCCAAATAAAAATGCATAAATTGTGGGGCCCTCATTAAATGCTTATATTAAAATACTTAGAATTCGGGACATGCCGTTTAGCAAATTTTCACGGCCTCCCGCAAAGATAAAAGCACGTTAGTCGCTCTAGGCACTCTTTTTAATAATTTTACCTTCCTTAATATGGGTGTGCATTTCATGCAACCCAAATCCAAATTCCAAAAGGTCTAATAAGAATGTGTCGAGGATACAGGTGCATTTCATGTGACGTGATCCAAAACATATTTTTAAAACGACGTTCACTTTCTTAAATTTTTTTTAACTAAAGTGGTTAGATAATTCTAAAATTGCACTATAGGCTAACATGTATAAAAATCAGATTTTGGCCACTTATAATAATTTAAGCGACCGTGCAAGAACCACGGGATCTGGGGGTGCCTAACACCTTCCCTCGGGTCAACAGAATTTCTGGTTCGCAGACTCCAACTGGGGAGTTGAAATTTTCCTCGATTTGGGATTCAAGTAAAACCGCTGACTTGGGACACCAAAAGCCAATTATATCCCAAGTGGCGACTCTAAAACTAAATAGATAATCCCATTTCAAATAATGTCACTTTAAATGGAAAAACTCCCTTATACATTATCCTTCAGGGTAGGTGTGTAAAAAAGGAGGTGTGACAGCTCTGGCGACTCTGCTGGGGACACGAACCCAGAATTCTGATTTAGGGTTCAAAGAATTTGAGCTTAGTATAATTATTATATTTGGCTTTATCTGATTTTTCTACATATTCCATGCTAAATGTTTTACCGCTTTGATATTTGTTGAAATTGTATATACAAACTGTCGCGAATCCCTTCCTATCTCTAAGTCTTCTACATCATGGAGAAGGGTGCACTTCGTGTAGCTTCTCTTTTTTTTTTAGAGTCTTTCCCAATTTAGAACGAGGTTTGGATAAGTTGCTAAGCCGGCGGAGCTTCTGTATCCCCGGTACACTGCCTCCCCCTCGGCTCGAGTTGTCCGCTCGGGTAAGCCAAGTCTAGACCAATAAATCTAGGGTTAAACCTAGAAGAACAAAAAACTCATACCGGATCCCTAGTAGGACGCTTGTTTGCATCATGTGCATTTGACTTAGGGGACTCAACACTGGGGTTGGGTCCGTCTAGGACATGTGACCTGAAATAAATTGACCATCCTGATGCATCTTACGTGCTACTCGCACATTTATTTGCACGACTTTGCATGTTGACCGGCTTGTCTAAATGAGTGAAAATTGAGAAAAATAAGCAGTGTTAGGACTAAGTGAGGGTAACCATTGGTTTTGAAAAAACCCAATGCCCAAATAGTACTGAAATGCTGCCGAATTATTGAAAAATGAAACAAAAATGAAAAAACAAAAAAAAATAGAGAAAAAATATTTGAAAAAAAAAGATAGAAAGACAATTGTTGTTCGAAATAATTTTGATTTTGGCAACTCTGCCCGAACTACGCTGGTTTGATTCTCACCAGATGTGAGATACATAGGCAACCCTCATCGGGTCCAACCTCCCTTTTGCAAAAATAACCCAAAAAATGTCAAAATTTTAATTTTTGTCATAAATAAGTCAGGTGATGCCATTCTTGCGTCGAAAGGTTATTTTTGCAAGAACAGCCACCCTGGGTCATTTTTAAATGGTTTGCGGGCACAACCTTAAAATCTTCCTCCCAGAAGCGTTGAAAGGCCGTATTTGCAAAACCAAGTCCTTGTTTTCTAAATAAAGAATTTTTTTGCAAAAATAGCCATTTTTCAAAATAAATCATTAAACTCCCCTTTTAAATAAATATGCAGGATGAATTCAAGTAACATCAAAACCTTCTCAGTCCTGAGCGAGATCCCCTTGAAACTCCATATGTGGTGGCATGATTTGGGAAAAGGAAGCAGAGATACTGTGGTCAAAATTTTGGGCGGTCTCGTTGATCTACTGAACATCAAACCGAGGAAGGATATTATTGAGGCACTAATACCATTTTGGGACCCGACCCGTAATGTATTCCGATTTTCAGATTTTGAACTCACACCTACACTAGAAGAGATTGCGGGATACACGAGTCTCAATGGGAACCTCTGAAGTAGATACCCATTGGCCCCACGACCGGTAACCGTTCATAGGTTCTTGGATTTGTTGAGCATCAGCCGGGATATTCAAGACCCGCATCTAGCAGAGGGGTGTTGTACATTGCATTTCTTATATCATCGGTATGGTAACCCAAAAGCTTTCGAGGAGCCCAACACCGGTTTGACACATGCCGGGAACAAAGACAAATGGGAAGCTCAACGGGGATTAGACTTCATGGTAGCCTTTCTGGGAGTTGTGGTTTGTCCAAGGAAAGATGGTCACATAGACCTCGGCCTTATAGGAATGCTGGATGTTGCCATTAAGAAACCTACTAGCACAGTGGTTCCTTTGATTGTAGCTGAAATGTATCGAGCTTTGACCAAGTGTCGAGAAGGTGTGAAATTCTTTCAAGGTTGCAATCTGCTATTACAATTGTGGATACAGGAGCACCTTTTTCATCGCACGGGGTATATGAACTAAGGTTTAACCGGGCTGAGTTGTATTGCAGAATTCGGGACCCGAGTAATAGGTATTGAGTTCCCCGAGGGCATAGAGGCTTGGTCATCATGCCTGAGATCATTGACGGCGGATAAAGTTGAAGACGGCGGATAAAGTTGAATGGGCTTTTGGGTGACTTCCTACTACCGAAGTTGTGTACACATCGGCAGAAGTACCTTACATTCTTATGATGGGTATTCGAAGCGTCCAACCTTATTCTCCCTACCGAGTCCTCAGGCAACTTGGAAGATTTCAAACTATTCATAATGATGAAGACCTGAGTAGGCAAGTCATTGAGTTAGGCTCGAAAGCTGCATTCCCTAAAGGCAAAATCCGGCAAATATGGAACGAGTGTAGGTACCTCGAGCCTAAGACCATAGTACAGGACCAAGATAGAGGCGAGGTAGATCCCAAATACTTGATGTGGTTTGGCAAAAGGTTTCAAATCCCTGAGAGACCCGCTAAAAGGCCACACGTGCAACAATTCACCGACGGGTCCCAGGTTCAATGGGATTGGCAAGCCAAGGAAAGGGAATACCGAGCAAGAATAGGAAAGTTGGAGCAACAGGTCCAAGATCTCCAATTCAAAAAGAGTGTACAGGTTGCAGCTGACGAAGGTGATAAAAAGAAATTGGCCCTGGAGAATGAAGCTCTCAAAGCCCAAATTCAACAAATGAAAATAGATTCCAGGAACCAAGAAAGAAGTCTGTCTGATGAAAGGTTGATTAAGGGGTAAAAGAAGCAAGTCGTGGACTGCCAGGAAGAACTGGAAAAATTTGAGGGGAACATGGCAAGACTTCGGGCACAGTGGGCCAAGAAGACTAAAGAAAGAGCCCAATTTGTACAAAAAATAAAAGATAAACTATGAGGGAACCATTGCTAACATGAAACGGAAAATGAATACTCTTGAAGAAAAGGCAGCCCGGCGAGACAAAGAATTCCAAGACGAGAGGGACCATTGCTATGGGTTAATTGCCGAAATGGAGAAGGAAATAAAATTTCTACAAGACCTTCATTTTCAGGACTCTCAGGTGCTAGAGGCTCGTACCCAACAAATAAGTCGACTCCTCCAAGAAAAGGGCCAAATCAGGGAAAGGATCAGACGCATTACAAACTATAATGTTATGAAGTGTCAGGCCGATGAACGGATAGGTCGTACCACTTTCTTCGCTTCAGTGATGATATTTGTTCGCCAGCTCATGAATGATTTAACGCAGTTACAAAGGGGACTTGCACGCAGGCCCGCGGCGATGCCGAATGATGCCCCGCGGGCCTCAGGATTTGAAGCTTTGATGTATTCTTAGTTAATCGAGTCTGTATTTTTGCTTTTGAGTCTGTTTTTGTAATTTCCTTTTTTCAAGAAAAGAAAAACAAATAGTCTAGTGGCTTTTGTAATCGCTGTTGTTATTAATGAAAAATTGAAAATTCCTAAACAATTATTTTCTTACTTTTGTATTTATTTGCAAGAACTACGCTTGGTATGATTCATGCGGGGTCATGATATGTAGGTAATCTCCATAAGATTCAACTGTAACCCTAAGAAAAATATAAGAAAAAATTAATACGAGGGAAGGAAATAAAGGAAACACAAGAGAGGAAAAGAAACGCAAAAGAAGAAAATAAGAAATTGAGTGAAAAACCATGGCAAAAGAAAAAGGAAAAAGCAGAAAATGAAAATAAAGAGAGAAGAGGGAAAAGAAAATAAGAGAAAGAAAAGCGAAAGTGTACAAGAGAAAAGCCAGGGATGACGCATTTAACCGTAGCAAACCTCTAGATATTCATTTAACTGTATACGTACATCACACTCCAATGTGCAGTTACCTATCTGTTATTTGTCCCAAACTAATCGTTGTTGCTGCCATCTCCAGCTTAGATTTTAGAAACGGTGGTTGGTTGTGGTACGCTGGCATCACATCAATACTTCACCAGATCAAGAGGCAGCATAGAAATGTCTACAGATATGACTCTGCCTGCAATTCCCATATCCGAAGACAGCCCCATCTCGGGGGTCCCGGCCTCTGAGTCCCTTACAGCTGAAGAAAATCGGGTATTGCGCCTGCGACTCATAAAAATGTGGGATGCTTGGAACAATGGAAAGGAACCTCCAAGCACCATCCCCGGATTCCCGAAGTTATTTCCTAGATCTGGAGGTGCTACTACTGTCCCCATCAGCCATCCAAACACCCCGTTGGGACATCCTACTATAACTGCTCACTTCCTAGGAACACCTTCTGAGGTTCGCCCCCAGGTGTTCCCATCAGGAACTGATCCCAACATCTTCATGGCTCCACCATGCTCCGCAACAACACAACCATCACTACTGAAGCATGATTTCGATCTCTCGATCTTCACATTCCAAAATCATGTCTTTCAGGCTGACCCTCCTCATTATCCTCAATATACTTACTCTCAGCCACCGCCATACGAGCCCATACCGGGGCAAGACAAAACTCCCAAATCCCCAGAGCAAGATGAGATGGCAAAGAGAATGAGAAGCCTCGAACAGGGCTTAAAAAATATGCAAGACTTGAGCGGGCAAAAGAGTGTCTCCTATATAGACCTGTGTATGTTCCCGCATGTACACTTGCTGTCGGGGTTTAAAACACCAAAATTTGAAAAGTATGACGGGCACGGCGACCACATTGCTCACTTGAAGAAGTATTGCAATCAGTTACGGGGGGCCGGTGGCAAAGAAGAATTGTTGATGGCATATTTCGGGGAAAGCTTAATCGGCATTGCTTCAGAGTGGTATATGGATCAAAACGTCTCACGTTGGCATATCTGGGCCGATCTTGCCAGAGACTTTGTTCGACAATTTCATTACAACATAGGCATTGCGCCAGATAGGAACTTCTTGGCGAATCTAAAAAAGAAACCGTCAGAAAGTTTTCGAGAATATGCAATTAAGTGGCACGAACAGGCGTCAACAGTGAAGCCTCCAATGGATGAGGTAGAGATGGTCACCATTTTCCTTCAGGCCCAGGAAGCAGACTACTTTCAGAATATGATGTCGGCCATGGGAAAGCCTTTTGCAGAGGCGATTAAAATTAGGGAAATGGTAGAAAATGGTCTGAAAATGGGTAGAATCTTGAGCCAGTCTCCCATAAGAGCAACCTCCCAAGCTATCCAAGGCGGGTCTAGAGGAATGGCCAAAGGTAAAAAGAAAGAAGAAACAGTCATGGCAGCATCAGGAGAAGAAGATATCGGGCTCCGAGACCTGTGTTCTCTGAAAGAACTCCTCAACACTACTATCCTCATGCTGATATGACTTATGCTCCCCCACCTTATGCGGTCATGAATGCTCAACCTTTCGGCCGACCGCAACAACAAGCTAACAGAAATCAACCTCCAGTCCAAAGAAACCAGCCTCCTTATCAGAACCACTATAATCCCCGACCACCACAAAATAACTTCTGCCCTCGGGAACCACCCAGATGACCAAATTTTACACCGATTGGTGAACCTTACTCCAGTCTGTTCCCGAAGCTCGTCCAGATCAATTTGCTGCAACCTATTCCCCAAAATAGTCAGAACCCGAAATCACCATCTTATCAAAGGGGCGTCTGTTGTGCTTATCACTCAGGAGCTGAGGGTCATAGTACTGATAACTGTTGGACATTAAAGAAAGTTGTGGAAGATTTGATAGAACAAGGAAAAATAGTGTTGAGGGATGAAGAAGCCCCGAATATGACCAATAACTCGTTGCTCGCTCATAATAATGGGCCAGTAATTGGGATGATTTGTGAAGATAGGGAATTTGATCCAGCCCTGAAAGCCATAATTGCTATCGCGATGCAGAAAGAAAACCTGGGGCAGCCCCGAAGCAGGAAAAATAGGAGAAGAAGGATAAAATTGTCAAACCTGAGCATGAGAAGAAAACTGAAACAAAAACAGAGACGGTACTCCTAAAAACGGGGTTCTTTATGTTCCGTGAGGTCACCAAGAGAAATCACTAGTTTTAAGCGCTCCGAAGAAGTTTGAAGTGAAAAAGGGGACACAAATGTATGCGTCGAAAGGAGCTTATGTGGTACGGGGGACAATTAAACCGCCTCGACTGAGTGAGCTAGTGGTTATTGGACGCGTACCATAAAAGCTAATGACAGACCCCTCTACAGTGCCATGGAACTACCAGCAAACAGTGGTGACATACAAGGGCAAGGAAATTTCGGGAGAGCTTCCAGGAAAAGTCTCTGTTGAAAAATATTCAAATGTACAGGAGGTAAACAGTGCCGCACGAAAGCGCTTTCCGTCCAAGAAGCCAGTGAGTGTTGAAGAAGCAGAAGCTTTCTTCCAGAAAATGAAGATGCCCGATTATGAAACAGTAGAGCAATTGAGGAAATACCCTGAACAAGGGTCACTGCTATCATTGGTGACGAAATCCTCCGAACATCAGAAGATCCTAATGAAAACTCTGAATGAGTCGTATGTGCCAATTGAAACTTCAGTTGAACAACTTGAAAGAATGGCAGAAAGGTTCTTCGCTGTCAATCAACTCTCTTTTAGTAAGAATGACTTGCCTCCAGAGGGAGCGTCCCACAACAAAGCCTTGCATCTGACTGTCAAGTGTGAAGGTTACTATGTCAATCGATTCATGGTAGATGGAGGTTCGGGCATTGACATCTTCCCACTCTCCACACTGCAACGAATAGAAATCGGGACGGGAAGGATTCGTCCTAATAATGTTTGTGTGAGAGCTTTTGATGGTCTTAAAAGGGATACCATCGGTGAAATTGATTTGATATTAACTATAGGCCTGGTAGATTTTGAGGTAACCTTCTAGGTGTTGTACATGGAGACATCTTACAATTTCCTTCTGGGAAGGCCCTGGATCTATGTTGCAGGAGTTGTGCCCTCCACCCTCCACCAGATGGTGAAATTTGAGTATGAAGATCAGGAGATCGTGGTCCACGGAGAGGATGAGCAGTCCATTTATCGTGACACGTGTATCCCATGCTTGGAGGCGAGGGAAGGAAATGAGCATATTGTTTATCAAGCCTTTGAAATTGTGGTGGCTGACCAGTACGAGGAGGGAAATCCGTGCCCTCAGCCTTTCCTATCTAATGCTTCAATAATTGTAGCCAAAGAAATGATTAGACACGGTTTTAAACTAGGGAAAGGGTTGGGAAAAGCTTTACAAGGAATATACGAGCCGGTAACTTTACCCGTAGCAGAAAAGTTTTTCGGGATAGGCGTCCACCTTACCCCAGATGATGAGAAATGGGCCGAGGAAAGAAAGAAAGAAGGATGGGTTTTGCCACATCTCTATGATACTTTTGTCAAGCCTAAGTATGGCGAATAAGAAGTCGATGAGGTGTTCAAGGCTGAGGAAATTGAAAATATATGTGGAGCTATGAGACAAATGCTTTATGAAACTAACATGGTTCAGCCAGGGGAAGGGACTAGCACCGTTGAGGTTCTCTACATGGGACCAGATGCTAAACTCCAAAACTAGAAGGCTACGCCATTCCCGATCAGGCGGGAGTCCCGGTAGACTAGCCCTGTCACTTTTTCTGCATCGCAAGTTATTTCAGGGTGTAACTCGGATGTTTCTTTTAGTTTCTTGTCTTTTAAATTCCTGAATGTAAACCATGTTATCTTTCCAAATTCCAAGAAATGAAATCAGTATTTCATCGTGCATTTTTCTCTCTATTCTTTCTGATTTTTGTTATTTTTCATTTTTTCTTTTTTAGTTATAATAATGCGACTTTAAATAACATGACACGCTCGTGAACTTCACGCCCAGACTCAAACACGCTGTTTAACTGTGAAAAAATGAATCAAGAACCGAAATATGATGAAGAAGAGGCTTTTAGAGAAATAAACCGAGAATTGGAACAATTTGAGAACAAACCTAAGCCAAATTTGAATGCACTGAACTGGTTAATTTCGGAACTACCAAAGAAATAAGGAAAACCAAAATAAGCATCACACAGATGAGAAAACTTGAGATGCAATAATCCAACTCCTGCTTGAGTTTAAAGATGTGTTTGTTTGGTGATATGATGACATGCCAGGATTGAGTGTGGATCTAGTGGTGCATAAATTGCCAATTTATCCTGATTGTCCTCCAGTGCAGCAAAAGCAAAGAAAGTTTAAGACTAATATCAGTGATAAGATCAAAGAAGAAATCACAAAACAGCTGAGAGCGGGGGTAATCCGAGTGGTCTGATATACCACATGGTTGGCCAACGTGGTTCTAGTACCAAAGAAAGACGGGAAGACCCGGGTGTGTATGGACTACCGAGATTTAAACAGGGCAAGTCCCAAAGATAATTTTCCTTTGCCCAATATCCACATCCTTGTTGATAACTGCGCCAAACATGAGATACAGTCCTTCGTGGATTGTTAAGCAGGATATCACTAGGTGTTGATGGATGAAGAAGATGCCTAAAAGACAGCTTTCACTACACCCTGGGGTACCTACTATTATCGGGACATGCCATTTGGGTTGAAGAATGCCGGTGCAACTTATATGAGAGCTATGACTGCCATTTTCCACGACATGATGCATCAAGAGATAGAGCTGTATGTGGATGATGTAATCATCAAGTCCCGAACACCATGTTCGAGATTTAAGAAAGTTCTTTGAACGGCTGCGCAAGTATGATTTGAAGTTGAATACATCTAAATGTGCCTTCGAAGTTCCATCAGGAAAGCTCCTGGGTTTCATAGTCGGCAGGAGAGGTATCGAGTTAGATCCAACAAAGATAAAGGATATTCGAGATTTACCTCCTCCAAGAACTAAGAAGGACATGATGAGTTTATTGGGCAGGTTAAATTATATCAGTCGATTCATCGCTCAACTGACTACCATATTTGAGCCCATATTCAAACTATTGAAGAAAGATGCAGCAATAAAATGGACATCTGAATGTCAAGAGGCTTTCGACAAAATCAAGGATCATCTGTCAAATCCTCCAGTGTTGGTCCCACAGGAGCCAGGGAGACCTCTCTTCTTGTATCTGACGGTTTTGGAAAATTCTTTTGGCTGTGTCCTTGGGCAGCATGATATAACCGGCAAGAAAGAGCAGGCAATTTACTATTTACGCAAGAAGTTCACTAGGTACGAAGACAAATACACTTTGTTAGAGAGAACATGTTGTGCTCTGACGTGGGTTGCTCAAAAGTTGAGACATTATCTTCAAGCCCACACTACCTACCTCATAACCAGGTTGGATCTTTTAAAGTGCATATTCCAGAAACCAATGCCAACTGGGAGACTGACAAAATGGCAAATCTTGCTCCCTGAATTTGACATAGTCTACGTCACTCGCACGGTAATGAAAGCCCAGGCGTTGGCAGATCATTTGGCGAAAAATCTGGTTGATGAGGAATACCAGCCATTGAGTACATATTTCCCAGATGAAGAGGTAAATTCAGTAGAAGCAATCTATGAGGACACCCGTGCGTGGAAGATGTTCTTTAACGGAGCAGTAAATGCTAGAGGTATAGGAATTGGGGTAGTTCTGATCTCACCCACTGATCAACATTACCCGGCTACAGCTAGGCTCCGATTCTTCTACACAAACAATACAGCTGAGTATGAAGCTTGCATCATGGGCATGAACATGGAAATTGACCAAGATGTTGAAGATTTATTGATCATGGGAGATTCTGATCTGATTATCCGGCAAGCCCAGGGAGAGTGGGAGACTCGAAATGTTAAGATCATTCCCTATCGGCAATATGTGGAAGATCTACGCTTCAAGTCGATAGAATTCAGGTACATTCCTCAGTGTCACAATGAACTAGCCGATGCACTCACCACTCTAGCTTCAATGCTGCCTTACCCAGGCAATGCTCATATTGATCCTTTGGAGATTCAAATTATAAAAGCACGGGTATTGTAATGCGGTCGAGGAGGAACCCAGCATTCAGCCCTCGTATCAAAAGATTTCTGAAAATACAAGAATACCCCGAGCAAGCCATAGGAGATCAAAAGAGAACCATTAGACGGCGTACGAGTAGCTTTTTCTTAAGCGGCGATGTTTTGTATAAAAGGACCCTAGACCTCAACTTGCAAAGATATGTCAATGCCGAGAAAGCCGGAAGAATCATGCATGAAGTACACGCGAGAGTGTGCGGACCTCATATGAATGGTTATGTGTTAGCAAAGAAAATCTTGCGAGCAGGCTATTATTGGATAACTATGGAGAAAGACTGCTTCAGCTTTGTTCGAAAATGCCATCAATGCCAGGTGCACGGTGATTTGATTCATGCACCTCCAACAGAGCTTCATCCGATGTCAGCACCTTAGCCATTTATTGCCTGGGGTATGGATGTCATTGGGCCTATCGAGGCGATTCATATTGGTCGCCATTGACTACTTCACAAAATAGGTTGAGGCCATCACTCTTAAGTCAGTTACCAAGAAGGCTGTGGTAGACTTTGTGAACTCCAATCTCATTTGCCGCTTTGGCATTCCTGCAACTATCGTTACCGACAATGCTGCAAACTTGAACAGTCGTCTGATGAGAGAGGTATGTGAACAATTCAAGATAACGCATAGAAACTCTACTCCTTATCGGCCAAAAGCCAATGGTGCCATTGAAGCAGCAAATAAGAACATCAAGAAGATTTTGAGAAAAATGATTCAAAGCTCCAGGCAGTGGCATGACAAGCTGCCTTTTGCATTACTCGGGTATCGTACCACAGTGCGCACATCAATTGGAGCGACCCCGTACTTGTTGGTCTACGGAACAGAGGTTTTCATACTTGTAGAGGTAGAAATCCCTTCGCTCCGGATAATTGTCGAAGTAGAAATTGAGGACAGTGAGTAGGTTAAAACCCGGTTGGAGCAGTTATCATTAATTGATGAAAAATGGATGGTCGCGGTTTGTCACGGGCAGTTGTACCAACAAAGAATGGCCCGCGCCTATAACAAGAAAGTGCGTCCCAGGAATTTTGAAGTGGGGCAGCTCGTGCTCAGACACATTCTCCCTCATAACCAGGAGGCAAAAGGAAAGTTTTCTCCTAATTGGAAGGGTCCATACGTAATTCGGAAGATATTGCCGAGAGGAGCACTGTATCTGGGAGACATCAAAGGAAATGATCCTGAAACAGCGATCAATACTGATGTAGTGAAAAGGTAATACGTCTAATTCTCCTTGGGTGATGGCTTTTGTGTAATTGAGATGACGAAAGCTTTCCCTCCAGCTACCCTAAACATTATCAATCCTTCGTAAACCCTTTGAGCCGGTTACACTTCTTTGGCTACCCTCTTTGAAACTCAAAAGTTACAAAAAGAAAATAAAAGAAAAGAAAAAAAAAAAGAAAAGAAAAGATGAAAAAAAAAAGAACAACAAAACAAAACAAAAACAAAAATTGTGCCCCGAACTATGTTTGACTTGATTCCGAAGGGATACGTAGGCATCCTTTCCCTGAGGTTCAATCACACCAAAATAAAAATCCCAATTTCCCTAAAAATTGAAACTGGGGCAGATGATATGATGGTTCGGCTATGAATCCGCCGAAACGGTTCCAAAGTTGTAGTTCTGTCCAAAATCCTTTTTACCCCAAAAACCTTGTCCAAGTCCTTCCGATTAATTGGTAAAGGCAGGGAAGTGGAAAACATCATTGTTGGAATCTGATACAATTCAAATTGAGGGAAATGAAATGAGAGAGTCTTATAGGTGAAAACCTTCGGGCACCATAAGGCGATGGCGAGTAGAGAAAATGAAAATGAGAGAGTCCGCTTAGTGAGAACTCACAAAGAGCACTATTGGACGACCGTGGGAAGAGAAATGAGAGAGGTCGATTGTCGAAAACCCACAAAGGGCGTTGTCGGCCGAAAAGAAGGCATCTCACCACTAAAAGAGTCCTGGCAAGGTTCCCTGGTTTTGAAATGCGGATCAATGGGTTCATGAGAAGCTGGAAAGTTTGTTTGGGTCGGGCGTCCAGTGCAAGAAGCATGTCATGTTCATTTGAAGCCAGCATGCACCCCAGATAAGTCCTTTTTCTTCTCCCCCGAAAGGGACGCTTCTCTGTAAACTCATATGCTTGCCTTTTGCATATATTTTTTTTCTTTGAATCCCTTTCGGTTTAACTCTGATTTCGGAATTATTGCAAAGAAAAGGTGACAGGATTGGTTCAATAGGGCTCCGCTTGGCAAGAGCCAAAGAAAAGACTCAGCCTCAGCGGATGCGTCAGTCCAATCCCGATCGACCATGGTGGTTGATGCTTTCGAAGCACAGACAATGGAAAGGAAAGAAAGTCAAAAACAAAGGTCATAAGGGCAGAATAAAATGAAAAGTCCAGAGCCTACACGAGCGAGTCATCATGAAATCCTAAAAGTTGAACCCAGTTGGTTTGAAAAGAGATTCACCTTCAAAGCCAACAAGCAGCAAAGTTCTCAACGAAAATGGGGTCGGGATCAAGCAATTGGGATGATCAAGGCCACAAAACCAACCACCGTTTCAAACTAACAAATTGTTCTTTGTGGAAAACAGTGTCAATCAAAGCAACCTTGCAAGAAGCAGGTGCAATCCAAAAGGGAAAAGAAAGGCGCAAACACTGAAACAGTTTTGCGACACGGAGTCGACCAAAAGGAAGTTCCTCTCCGAATTCTTTCATGCGTTTGTTAAATAAAAGGAAAAATAAAAAGAAGAAGAAAAGAAGGAAAAACAAAAAAAAAAGAGAAAAAGAAAGAAAATGAAAATGAAAGCCCCAAAAGAAAAACAAATCATGGTGGCATAGGACCCCATTCCTTAACCATCCCAGCATACCCCGAGGATCCCCCTGGCATAACCCAAGGGGATTTTTCTTTCCAAAATCCCGGCATAACCCGGGGATCTCCTTGGCATAACCCAGGGAGTTTTTTTCTTTCCAAATCCTGGCATAACCCGAGGATTCCCCTGGCATAACCCAGGGGGCTTTTTCTTTCCAAAATCCCGGCATAACCTGAGGATCTCCCTGGCATAACCCATGGAGATTTTTTCTTTCCAAATCCCGGCATACCCGAGGATCCCCCTGGCATAACCCAAGGGGCTTTTTCTTTCCAAAATCCCAGCATAACCCGAGGATCTCCCTGGCATAACCCAGGGAGCTTTTTTATTTCCAAATCCCGGCATAACCCGAGGATTCCCCTGGCATAACCCAAGGGGCTTTTTCTTTCCAAAATTCCGACATAACCCGAGAATATCCCTGGCATAACCCAAGAAACTTTTTCTTTCTAAATCCCGGCATAACCCGAGGATCCCCCTTTCATAACCCAAAGGGCTTTTTCTTTCCAAATCCCGACATAACCCGAGAATCTCCCTGGCATAACCCAGGGAGCCTTTTTCTTTCCCAAATCCCGGCATAACCCGAGGATCCTCCTGGCATAACCCAAGAGGCTTTTCTTTTTTTTCTTTCCCAAATCTCGGCATAATCCGTGGATCTCCCTGGCATAAACCCAAAAGCTTTTTTGTTTTCGTCCTGCCATAACCCGAGGCAATTTTTTCTTTTTCCGGCATAACCCGGTCATTTCCCAGCATAAACTGGATTCATTCACAAGGATACACAATCCTGATTTGACTGCTTAGATATGTGTCACAACTAACTCACAAAATTTTCCTAGTAAAAACTGGGGCAGAAAATTTCGTTCGTTTGTTTGTTTTGGTATCTTAAGCTGGTCGACCTCACGACATAGGGTGTGACATGACTGATGGAATGAGTCTCAATCCAGAATAAAGAAAAGAAGAAAAAGAACAAAAAGAAATGAGCTCAAATGTGAAGCAAACAAGGGTGCGGATTGCTCAAAATTTGATTGAAGTCCCAAAAGCTTTTTTGTTTTCGTCCTGCCATAACCCGAGGCAATTTTTTCTTTTTCCGGCATAACCCGGTCATTTCCCAGCATAAACTGGATTCATTCACAAGGATACACAATCCTGATTTGACTGCTTAGATATGTGTCACAACTAACTCACAAAATTTTCCTAGTGAAAACTGGGGCAGAAAATTTCGTTCGTTTGTTTGTTTTGGTATCTTAAGCTGGTCGACCTCACGACATAGGGTGTGACATGACTGATGGAATGAGTCTCAATCCAGAATAAAGAAAAGAAGAAAAAGAACAAAAAGAAATGAGCTCAAATGTGAAGCAAACAAGGGTGCGGATTGCTCAAAATTTGATTGAAATCATAAGCTCCGCCGATCCCATTTTGACTCAATGCAGAAAGAAGTAAACACCTACAGCTTGCGAGCATCAAGATTTAGATCGAAGTCCATAGCAAAATCAGTTCGGACACAAGATCAAGTTTCAAGAGAATTATAGATAGGAATCTTGTAACTCATAGTTGACAGGCATAACTAGCTTAGCTTTGATTTTTCTTTTGGTGTAATAAGGAGGTCAGCAAGCAGTAGCAGCAGCAATAGTAGTGAAATCATAGCTCCTGGTAGTCCCAGCTACCAAACCTTTCAGAACTACACTGACATGATTCCTTTATAGCCAAGGATATATAGGCAACCTTTGAAGCAGGGTTCGGTCAGACGGTTTTCAAAATGCTTCTCATGGAGTGCCGAGCAGGCAAAAATCCTTCATGGTGCTCATTTACCTTTGCCCGAAAACCCTTCGTGTCTTCGAACAAAGAGGGGCAGCTATGAGCACGTGATTTTTGCCACGCATAAATTACTCCTATAAAATTCATTAGAACTAGGATTTTTTCTTTTACTATTTGAATTTTAGGAATTAATTGCATGATTTTATGATAACTGTTTGCATGTTTTTTTGTGCATTTTAATTCATAAAAATACAAAAATATATGTTGCATGTGCATTTAGGAGTTATCTTTTGGCATTTTTAGAATGGTTTAGTATTTAAGCTTTTATAAAAAGAAAATCAAAAAAATAGTCATTTTACGCCTTTTAAATTCCAATTCGGATTTTAGTAGTTTTTCTTTAATTTCTTAATTATGGTAATTAATTTGATTAAAAATCAATTTAGGTTTATTTTTAGTTTATTCTTAAAAGAAACTAAAAAAAAGAGTTAATTTGAAAAGAATAGAAAATAAGAAGAAGGGATTCAGCTGGGCCAAGTAATTTCAAGCCCAAAAAAATGAGCAAATACCCGTCCAGCCCAAACCCTGTCTAAACCCGGTCTGCCCCACCCCCAAGTAAAACAACGTCGTTTGGTTTAAATTCAATCTCAGCCATTGGCTCTTTTGATCCAACGATTGAGAACTGCTTAGATTTTTAGTATATAAATGTCGGATCCCTGACCTATCCCCCCCCCCCCC
>MU744763.1:11436-26389 GCA_026770625.1 Nicotiana glauca | reverse complement strand
ACCAGATAACCCCCCCCAAACGACCGTCTCTCTCACTCCCTCAAACCCTAGAGACTCCCCCTGTTTCTCCGCCACCCCTCCACCGTCGCCGCCGATCGGAAATCGTCTCCGCCGGCGGCGAAGCCCCAATCAACCCCAAAAATACACCTTAGAACCGTTTTTTCCTCCACTTCCCAACCCCTAAAACCATTTCTCTCAAATGTCAACCCATTCTCCCAAATTTCAGATCTAAGCTCTGACCCAAAACCCCACTTTCTCCAAACCAGTCCAAACTTACACCACATATCCTCCTCATCTCCTTCTTCATAAATCCATAGCCTATAACCCTCAAACATCACCCCATCCTCTCAAGTTTTAGATCGAAGGTTGACTTCAAAACCCTAATTTTTTCAAACTCCGAAGTTCGTTTGATTTTGGACTGTAATAGTCCTTAATCTTGTGTTTCTCATGGAAACACATGATTAAGGACAAATTTCTGTCCGGATTTTTGCAAAGGCTATTCATTCTAAATCAGTAAGTTCTTCAAAATTCTCTGATTTTTCATTAGTTTTGTTTAATCTTGATTTGATTTTTATTTTTGTTAGTTTAAGTGTTTAGGTGTTAGTTTAATTCTGATTAGTTCAAATTGTTAGTCTAGTTGGATTTTCTTTTAGTTTTACTTTGATTCTGATGTGTTTGCTTTCCTGTTAATGGTAATAATTTGTTCGTTTGTTAATCTAGTTGTGGTTTGAATTATTTAAAGTTAGGGTTAAGCATTTTCTAAGTTTTAGTTCGAATTTCGTTAATTTTTTTTCTTAGTTTTTTCTGATTTCTTTTTGTATAAATGAGATTGATTTAGTAATTATTTCTTTTTAGCTTAATTTTGATTCTGTTAGTAGTTGATTGGTCTTATGAGCTTCTTTAAATTTAGTAAAATTGTTCTTTCATTACAAATTTAATTATATATGATTAATTGATCCCTAGGTAGTCCTGTTAATCATTGTTTGATCTTTTTATTATTCAGTGTTTAATAATTCTTTTATTCCAGTTTAATTTCGATTAATTTTAGGTGATTGGTTATAGCTGAGTTGTTTTGTTTATTAACCATAGTTCAGTCAAAAGGATAGGATAGTTTGACCTAGGTAAGTAATTTCAGGGGTGTTTTGGGTACTTAAAATGGGTTAGAATGTTGTAGGTTAAAATAGAATACCCTAGACTCTTCTAGAATAGGGCCTTAGTATAAATTTCAGTAGTTTAGTGGCTATAACTTGAGCAACAAGTCAGAACATTAGGGATTATTGAATAAAATCTAAAATAAAAGAGGGGGAAAAGGTGTGAGTGAGATCTAGAAGTTTCCTCCTGAAGTTTTCCTATAAAAGGCAGCTTACCTGCATTCATTAATAAGTTTACACACATCTGAAAATCCCCAAACCAATTTCCAGTTTTAATTTCCCCCCAAAACCATCCCTGCAGATCTAATCCTCAAATTTGAATTTCAAATTCAAAGAAATTCAAAAATCTGAATTCTTATAGTTCAAACTTCTTTCAGATCTTCATCCCTTCCAAAGAAAAAACCAAAAAACAAACAAAAAATACAATAGAAAATTCCAAAAACACTGTTTCATTGAATTCTCTAGGTTAATTTCGAGTTCTAGGCATTAATTCTCATCCTTTAGTTTGACCATAAAGTGCTGAAGTTGTTGAGTGTTCCTGGATCCAGTTTCCAGCTCATCTGGGTCTGTTAAAGGTGTTTCTAGTTGGTTTATTGACTGATTTGGGTTGGAAACATTTCCTGAGTTGATTTCAAGCAGGGTTGGTCTACTCAATCGATTTTTGGATCTGTTTGGCTGGTTTTCATTGCTGGATTTTCATTGCTATTGATGTTGCTGTTGCTATCCTTTTTTATATGAAACTATTGATTAGATCACACTGCTGCGGACCTTCCTCTTCTCCTTCATTTAATTATAACCCAGGTACATATTCAAGCATGACTTGTTGTAGCTTTTAAGTGAAAGATGGAATAAAAATGCTCTTTCATTTGCTTCCTGAGGTGTGCTTGTTTGAGCTGTTATGTAGCATTAGCTGGTAGATAGTAATTAATATGTAGTTGATTAAGTCTCATTTCGATTTGTATTTCTTAATTTCTTGATTGTATAAATTGGACTAAACTGGACTGTTTTGACACCTCTAACTACTTAGATGTATATTGATGTAGGATTGTAGAATTAAGATTGATCCATGTTAGATTTTATTGTCAGTATCCCAAACATAGGAGCTTGCTCTAGGACTAAGATTCAAATAATGAATCTATAGTTCATCAAAGCTCCAGTCACTAATTGTGTCAGTATTTTGTTAGATATTAGTATATATTGGTAGATACTATGCTATGTTTAATTCTCATAATCGATTGAGAGCAGTAGGTTAATTTGAACAAGCATATTGTAGTTCAGAAAATCCCATGTAAACGAGTTAGTTGTCGTTGTTGTCAGGCTGTTGGATTCTTATTGTTTACAAATTAATACCTTAAGTTCCCATATCTAATCAGGAAATAGAACTAATATGCGCATACAAGCTTACCACATATAAGACAAGCCTGTTAATTAGGAACAGAATCACACCTGCATTTTTCAGTGTATTGATTCATAATATGTGCATCAATCCTTTGTTTGAGATACATCCCACTAAAATCATTATTCATTTGTAGGCATCAATGTAGGTGTAAATGCTTATGGTCACAGTTTATTGTTCACATGTTCACTCAAGGATGAATTTGAATGTTAGACAAACAAACTGAAAGTTAAACCAAATGAATCCTGCGTTTTTCAGTATAGTGATTCAGTATAAAATTGAAACCATCCCTGAATTGCCCACACTTGGGCTCCTGAGATTTGGGCTATGAAATTGGGCCCGTCGCCTGCCTAATTGCCCAAATAGACAATTTTATTCTGGGCAATCCTCAAATGAGTAGGTTCACGATTGGACTTTACTGAAGCCTAGTTATTGGACAGCTTCACGTTACAGGACTGGGCCAAATTTTCAAGGCCCAAAAATGCTAGAAGCCAAAAGTCCTTTAAAATCGTACTAGGAATATGGGGATTAATTTGCAAATATAAATTTAGGCTTTCGAGTTAGGTAGCGGATTCAAGTTAAGAGGGTCCTCCCTTTTGTTTGAATTCGGACTTGAACTCGAAGCCCGGATTTTATAAATGCAAATTAATTAGGCCCTTTTTTAGAGAACAAAATAAATAAAAAATTGTAGTTTGCTTTAGGTTGGCCTTTAAATTATAAAATGAGATGAGCCTCGCCAAATAAAACTGCATAAATTGTGGGACCCTCATTAAATGCTTATATTAAAATACTTAGAATTCGGGACGTGCCGTTTAGCAAATTTTCACGGCCTCCCGCAAAGATAAAAACATGTTAGTCGCTCTAGGCGCGCTTTTTAATAATTTTACCTTCCTTAATACGGGTGTGCATTTCATGCAACCCAAATCCAAATCCCAAAACGTCGAATAAGAATGTGTCGAGGATACGGGTGCATTTCATGTGACGTGATCCAAAAATATATTTTTAAAACGACGTTCACTTTCTTAAAAGATTTTTAACTAAAGCGGTTAAATAATTCTAAAATTGCACTATAGGCTAACATGTATAAAAATCACATTTTAGCCATTTATAATAATTTAAGTGACCGTGCTAAAACCACGGTATCCGGGGGTGCCTAACACCTTCCCTTGGGTCAAATGAATTCCTTATTCAGAATTTCTGGTTCGCAGACTCCAACTGGGAAGTCGAAATTTTTCTCGATTTGGGATTCAAGTTAAACCGGTGACTTGGGACACCAAAAGCCAATCCTATCCCAAGTGGCGACTCTAAAACTAAATAAATAATCCCATTTCAAATAATGTCACTTTAAATGAAAAAACTCCCTTATACATTATCCTTCGGGGTAGGTGTGTAAAAAAGGAGGTGTGACACTATTGTGACTCCAACTGGGTTGTTTGTCCGACTCCAAAAGATTAGCCAAAGGCTACATAGTTCTCTTGGGATATAAGTTGTAAGTCCACAAAATAAGAAATTCTCTCTTTCCTCAGCGGAGGAAGAGTATAGATCTATCAAAAAAATTGTTGGTGAACTCACATAGTTGCAGATTACTTGAGGAGCTAGTGGTTCCATTTCCAAAGCATGTCATTATCTTCTATGATAGCCAATCAGCTCTTCATATAGACAGAATTCCTATTTTTCATGAAAATACCAAGCACATTGAGGTGTATTGTCATTTGTACGAGCCAAACTTCAAGAAAGGCTAATCTCTTTGACTCATGGTCCTACACATGCTTAATTGGCAAACATCCTTACCAAAGCCTTGACCGGGGTCAAGCATTGCAATTCTCAACAAGTTATCTGTGAAATCTTCACGTCCAACTTGAGGGGAGCTTTTGAACTTATATATTTATTTGTGTTATAAAATAAAAGCAATTTAGTAACATGAACAAGAAATAAAAGCAATTTTGTAAAACATGAACAAGAAATAGAGATAGAGAGAAGGAAGAGACTTTCTTCTTCAATTGTGTGTATTTTTCTATCTATTACAAGGTCTTTATATAGGCATAAAAAGTAAAGAAAATATGTCATGGAATATGTCATTGAACATATAAAATATGTCATTGAATATGTCATTAAGCATTTGAGATGAAGATCGTGGAAGAAGATTAGACATCCACCTTAATATGATATTTATCATAACACTCCCCCTTGGATGTCCATAGATAATGTGCCTCGTTAAAACCTTAGTAGGAAAAAACCCTATGGAAAAAAATCCTAGTGAAGGAAAAATAGTACACATATTTAGAAATACGCCTTTTGGTTGCCTCGTTAAAAACCTTGCAAGGAAAACCCGGTGGGACAAAACCTTGTAAGGTAAAAAGAGTACAACGTGTATTAACTCCACCTGATGAGAGCAACAATTAACATCCTTGATCATTCACATCCCAATCTTGTACACTAGTTTCTTGAAGGTTGACGTCGGTAGAGATTTGGTGAACAAATCAGCCATATTATCACTTGAACGAATCTATTGCATATTGATATCACCGTTCTTTTGAAGATCATGTATCAAAAATAACAGTGGTGAAATGTGTTTTACCGTAGCTCCTTTTTATGAATCTTTCATTCAATTAGGCTATCAATGTTGTATTGTCTTCATACAAAATTCTGGGTAGTTTGCAACACTTCAAACCACATTTGTCTCGAATAAGATGTATTATAGACCTCATTTCTTGACTTTGTTCATGAATAGCAATTATCTCAGCATGATTAGATGAAGTAGCCGCAATTGATTGCTTAGTCGATCGCCAAGATATGGCAATGTCTCCACATGTAAACACATAGCATGTTTGTGATCAAGCCTTGTGTGTGTCAGATAAATACCCTACATCGGCATAACCAACAAGATCGGGATTGAAATCATTGCCATAAAATAAGCTCACATTGGTAGTCCCATTTAGACAACACAATATATGTTTGATATCACTCCAATGCCTCCTTGTAGGAGTAGAGCTATATCTTGCTAAGACATTAACTGAAAATGTTATATCACGCCTTGTAGTGTTAGCAAGATACATTAGTGCATCAATTGCACTAAGATATGGTACTTCAAGACCAATAAGTTCTTCATTATTTTCATGAGGTTGGAATGGATCTTTATTTATATAAAGTGATCTCACATCCATCAGGGTACTAAATGGATTTGCTTTATCCATATAAAATCGCTTTAAAATCTTTTCAGTGTATGCTGATTGATGGATAAAAATTTCATCTTTCATATACTCAATTTGTAGACCAAGACAAAATTTTTTCTTTCCATTATCTTTCATTTCAAATTCTTTCTTTTAAACAGTCTTCTTCTTTAGGAAGCTACCCAGGAGTTCCAATGATATTTAAATCATCAACATACACATCGATTATAGCAAATTTAGATCCAAATCCTTTGTAAAGACACAAGGACAAATTGAATCATTCTTGTACCCTTCTTTCAACAGGTACTCACTCAGGCGATTATACCACATGCGCCCTGATTGTTTCAATCCGTATAAGGATTTTTGAAGCTTTATTTAATAAATTTCTTGGAAATATTAATATGCTTCAGAACAATTTAAATCCTTCAATGATTTCCATTATACGCATATCAAGTTTTCATGTATTGCCAGATTAAAACCTGAAATGATTATATCCACCATAAGAGAACATGTCTCCATATAATCAATGTGAGGATATTTACTAATTTTCTCGTGTCACAGGTCGTCTTTATGTCTATCGACTTGAACTTTCTGCACAAGAACATATTTATACCTCCATTGGCTTTATACTTTCAGGTATTGGGACTATCCGCCCAACTTCACACTTTTTAAGTGAAGTTAATTTTCATTGCGTATTTTTTATTTGGCCAATCATTTATCTGTCCAAATTTCATGACAGATTTGAGCTCCAGATCCTCGTCAATATTAATAATATTGAGCGCTACATTATGTTAACAATATCGTCGACGATCATTTTATATCAGTTCCATTATTACCCAATAAAGACATAACTTATTGAAATCTTTTTATCTTATTATTATCAGGTACCTGAGCCTCTCCCACGAGGTCTTATGAAGTGTTATGTCGTGGCGCTCTTCTAGAGCACTTACCTCGTTATTATGACCATCTTGAACATTTGCCCCTTTCCTTCTTCAAGGAGTTTTATCTTTGGAACCGATTGGTCTGTTACGCTTCATGCGTGCCATAGACTATGTCCCTCGTGGACTTTATTCTATTTGGAGCATTAGCAGCCGAAATATGACATTTAGCTTTGGGTCAGCAAATGCGTTTGGCAATAATTTATGCATTAATTATCACTTGACCTTCAAGTTCATATTTTCTTGTGCGGGGATCTATATATATTCATAATAATTCATTTCACGTATTACTTTCTCAGTTGTCCATTTTCTCCCCCTAATGTTGGGAATACCAACACATTTCCCAACCTTATTTGGGAACTCATCTTTGTGCATTGTGGTGGCATAATTAAATCATATAGCACATTCATGTTTCTATATAGAAATTATTTGGTTCCTGACACTGCATCGATTGCGATAGGGAGAAATTTTTATAACTTGGCTAGATGCGTACAAGTGCTGCAGTATATTAAATAATACATCTCATACCAAATTTTATTTTTGGGAGTTTTGTTCTCATAAACAATGATTTAGCTATAATTGGAGGCGTAGAATTTCTGCTAAACCAACTTGGATTTAAATCAGTATTATCAAGATAAATCATCATAATTTATATTTTGGAACTGTGCTCTAATAATTTGAGCAAGCAATCTTTCAAAAGCCAAACTGCAAGTTGATAACAAATGCACATGTGACCATAGAATAAATTCATCTATTAAAACCATTTAATAGTAAACGGTCCACATGGCAGGTGACTGGGCCAATATATTTATCACCTTTTATTCTTTCCAGAAATCAAGATATTCAATCCCAACATTAACTGGTTTATCATGAGAATAAGCAGCACTAGAGATTCTTGAAGAATCTTTTATTCTTCGATATATGCCAATGTAATTCTCAATTAATTTTTCGCATCATAATTGAACCGGGATGGTCAACCGGTCATGCCAACTAATATTTATTTTAGTAAACCTCTAGTTTACTTGTGGCATATGATTCCAGCATCATGCTTATATTTGTGTAGTACAAATAGAAAGAAGATCGGGTAACCTTTCATATTTACCCGGTATAATTATAGAAATATGAAGATATTCAATCTTCTTTTCATTTATAGTCTGTCAGACCCGAATTACCCACCATCGGGATCGTGATGGCGCCTACTCGTGGTAGCTAGGCAAGCCAACTTATTTACCTTTTCATTAATAAACAAATCTGTCAATAATTTATAGCATCAATAAGAAATATAAAATTCAATAATAATAATAATAATGATAATAATAATAATAATAATAATAATAATAATAATAATAATAATAATAATAATAATAATAATAATAATAGCGAAAGTCTAATTTATAAGTCTGAATCAAACGCGGGATAGTCAATAATAGCCTCTACCCAAGATTTGGTGTCACATTACTCACGAACCACTAAGAATATACTAAATACAAAGGTCTGAAAGAAACATAAAAGTTGTCTGTCCCGAAACAAGGAGGCAACGGTCTAAAAGAGAAAATAAGGTGGAGACGCCGGTCCTGCGGACGCCTGCAAGGCTACCTCGGTTTCGTAGAATGGAAGCCTGCTCCCGTACTAATGCTGCTACTGTTGCTCCTCAAAAATTGGACCTGTGCAAAAATGCACAGAAGTGTAGCATCAGTACAACCGACCCCATGTGATGGTAAGTATCTAGCCTAATCCCGGCAAAGTAGTGACGAGGCTAGACCGGACGCCACATAAACCTGTGCAGTTATAAATATACAACGGAAACGAAATACCAAACAACTAACAATATGGGAGGGGGGAACATGCTATGGGAAGATAACAATAGTAACAGTAATCCCGAGTAACAAACTAAAGCAGCTTAGATTCACAATGAACAAGGAATCAATACTCAATATAAACACATGGTATCAATAACTGTTGCGGCGTGCAACCCGGTCCATAATTACCATTGTTGCAGAGTGCAACCCGATCCACAAATACCACTGTTGCGGAGTGCAACCCGACCCATATCATTTATCATATATCATTGTTACGGCGCGCAACCCGATCCTCATATGTTATTGTTACGGCGTGCAACCTGATCCTTAATATCATTGTTGCGGTGCGCAATCCGATCCATATCATTCAACAGTCTGACTCCCCAAACAACAGTCATAATTAAGGGGCATAAAAATAAGCAAATATTTGACGAAATCCCGGCAAGGGAGAGAATCCAACAAGTTCAACCAAACGTCCCAATAAGGGAATAATCAACAACGCTTTCTTTTTCTTACTTTTCTGTTGTTATAGTCCACTCTACCATTTTGAGCCAACGCTCCCATGAATCAAGTCATTTTATATACTTTCCATATTCGTATCACAATTCGAGCCAATGCTTCTAGGTATCTAGTAATCATATCACCGTTCACATATTATTCACAACATATAGAATCCTCCAATAAGCACGGAATTCACAACCAATTCATGATAATCACTTTATAAGGACTCACGGTCATGCTAGACACCGATGTATAGATACTCGTCACCATACCTATACATCGTACTCGATCACATAGCAATTAGCAACAAGACTCAACGCATATTCCCTCAAGCTAGGGTTAAACCAAACACTTACCTCAAATCCTTGAAATTCACTTAATCCTCAACTATCGCTTTACCTCGCGGTTCCACCTCCAATTCACTCGAATCTAATCACAAATTACTTGAATGTATCAACAAATATTAATTGAATCAACTTGAATGCATGAAAACGAATTTCCCAAAGTTTTACTCAAAATTTCCCAAAATGCCCCCGGGCCCACGTGGTCAAACCCTGAGGTTCGGACCAAAACCCGGTTACCCATTCCCCCACGAATTCAAATATGTAATTTTTTTTTAAATCGGACCTCAAATCGAGGTCCAACTCCCCAATTGATAGAAAACCTAGGTTTTACCCAAAACCCCAATTTCACCCATGAAAATCCTTGATTTCAAGTGGAAAACATGTTTAATGATGTTAAGATTGAAAGAATTGAGTAAAAATCAACTTACAAATGATTTGGGATGAAGTTTGCTCTTGAAAAATCGCCTATGGTGTTTGGGTTTTGAAAGAATGATGAAAAGTGATGAAAATTCGACTAAGTATAAAATTTGCTGGGCCTCGGATGTGGGAATTGCGAACTTGGGTTCATAATTGCGAACCCTGCAGGCTTGGGAATTGTGACTTCTTGTTCGCATTTGCGAACTGGGTCTCGCATTTGCGAACCAGTGTCCATTGCATTTGCGATGTCTGGCTTCGCATTTGCGAACCTTTGCCTGCCAGGGCTGGTTTCGCATTTGCGAACCAGCCTTCGCATTTGCGACAGCTATGTATTCGTATTTGCGAACCCTGGCTTCGCATTTGCGAAAATTGCAGAAGCCAAAATACCAGATTTCTACAAGTTCAAAAATGAAATGCGTGGCCTATCCAAAACTCACCCAAGCCCTCGGGGCTCCAAACCAATTATACACGCAACCTCAAAAACATCCTACGGACTTACCCGTGCAATCAAATCGCCAAAATAACATCATATGCATCGAATCAAGCTTCAAAACTCATGTTTTTCTTTGAAATGTTCATAAAGCATCAAATTTCCATTTCAAGTCCGAAACACGTCAAACGACATCTGTTTTCAACCAAATTTTACAAAAAGCGCTTTAACCATATATAAGACTTGTACCGGGCGTCAGAACTAAAATACGAGCCCGATACCACAGTCTTTTAATCAATTTTCATTTCCTCTTTCCTTAATAATTTCATAAAAATAATTTCACAGAAAAATTCTTTTCCTCGGGCTCTAGACCTCGGAATTCGACTCCGGGCACATGCCCGGGTCCCATATTTTTCTACGGACCTTCCGGGACCGTCCAATCTCGGGTCCAGGTCCGTTTACCCAAAATGTTGACCAAAGTCAAATTTAATCATATTAATATCAAAATTTATCATTTTCTTTACACAGAATTCATATTTAAGCCTTCTGGCTACACGCCCAAACTGCGCACGCAAATCGAGGCAAGTACACATGAGGTTTTCAAGACCTCGGAAGCACGGAGTGGATGAGAAAATAGGTGATGACCCCTTTGGGTCATCACATCCTCCACCTCTAAAACTACCGTTGTTCCTCGAACGGACAAAAGAAAGAAGTACCTGAGTCGGGGAACAGATGTGGATAACGGCTCTGCATATCAGACTCGGACTCCCAGGTTGAGGCCTTAGGGGGCTGACCTTTCCACTGAACACGAACAGAGGGAAACTCCTTGATCTCAACTGACAAACCTGCCGGTCTAGAATAGTTACCGGCTCCTCCTCATAAGATAAATCCTTGCCCAACTGGACAATGCCGAAGTCTAACACATGGGTAGGATTGTCGTGATACCTCCCAAGCATAGACACATGAAAAACTGGATGCACGGATGATAAGCTAGGTGGAAATGCAAGTCTATAAGCCACCTCTCCTACTCGATCAAGAATCTCAAACGGACCAATGTACCTAGGGCTAAGCTTGCCCTTCTTTCTGAACCTCATCACACCCTTCATAGGCGACACCTGGAGCAATACCCGATCACCAACCATAAAAGCTATATCTCGGACCTTACGGTCTACATAACTCTTATGCCTGGACTGAGCTGAACGAAGCTTCTCCTGAATGATCTTGACCTTATCTAAGGCCTCCTGAACTAAGTTTGTACCCAATAACCGAGCCTCTCCCGGCTCAAACCATCCGACTGGAGACCGACATCGCCTACCATACAACGCCTCATATGGGGCCATCTGAATGCTGGACTGGTAGCTGTTGTTATCAGCAAACTCTGGTAAAGGAAAAAATTGGTCCCACGGGCCTCCAAAATCAATGACATAAGCTCGGAGCATATCCTCCAAAATCTATATAGTCTGCTCGGACTGACCGTCCATCTGAGGATGGAATGTTGTGCTCAACTGAACCTGGGTGCCCAACTCTTGCTGAACTGCTCTCTAGAAGCGCGAGGTCAACTGCGTACCCCGGTCCGAAATGATGGATACCGACACACCATGAAGGCGGACAATCTCTCGTATATAAATCTCAGTTAACCTCCCGGATGAATAGGAGACTGCCACTGGATTGAAATGCGCTGACTTGGTCAGCCTATCAACAATGACCCAAATAGCATCAAACTTCTTCAGAGTCAACGAAAGTCCAGTAACGAAATCCACGGTAATCCTCTCCCACTTCCACTCGGGGAGCTCAATCCTCTGAAATAAACCATCGGGCCTCTGATGCTCATACTTGACCTGCTGACAATTCAAATATCGAGCCACATACGCAACAATATCCTTCTTCATCCTACGCCACCAATAATGTTGTCGCAATTCCTGATACATCTTCGCGGCGCCTGGGAGAATAAAATACCGAGAACTATGGGCCTCCGCTAAGATCCACTCTCGAATCCCATCAACATTGGGCATACAAACTCGCCCCTACAATCTCAAAACACCGTCATCATCTAAGGTCACCTTTGTGGCACCCCCACGTTGCACCGTGTCTCTCAGGACACACAAATGGGGATCATCAAACTGCCGATCGCGGATACGCTCCAACAGAGAAGAGCGAGCGACCGTGCAAGCTAACACATTGCTAGGCTCAGAAATATCTAATCTCACCAATCGATTGTCCAAAGCCTGGACATCTAAAGCAAATGGTCTCTGGCTGGCAGGAATATAAGCAAGACTACCCATGCTGGCAAACTTCCTACTCAATGCATCGGCCACCACATTGGCCTTACTCGGGTGATACAATATAGTAACATCATAATATTTCAACAGCTCTAACCACCTTCGCTGCCTCACATTCAACTCCTTCTGCTTGAACAGGTACTGAAGGCTCATGTGATCCGTGTACACCTCACACGCCACGCCATATAGATAATGCCTCCAAATCTTCAAAACATGAACAATAGCTGCCAACTCTAGATCATGAACCGGATAATTTTTCTCGTTGATCTTCAGCTGTCTCGAAGCAAAGGCAATGACTTTGCCATCCTGCATCAATACTGCACCAAGCCCGATTCGGAAGCATCACAATAAACTACATAAGGCCCTGAACCCGTGGGCAACAGCAACGCCAGTGCCGTAGTCAGAGCTGTCTTGAGCTTCTGAAAGCTCGCCTCACACTTATCAGACCATCTGTACTGGGCGCCCTTCTGGGTCAATCTGGTTATCGGGGCTGCAATAGACGAAAATCCCTCCACAAACCGACGGTAATAACCTACTAACCCCAAGAAACTCCGAATCTCGGTCGCTAAAGCTGGTCGAGGCCAATTCTTGACTGCCTCAATCTTTTTCGGGTCCACCTGAATACCCTCTGCTGATACAATATGACCCAGAAATGCAACCGAACTCAACCAAAACTCGCACTTCGAAAACTTAGCATATAAATAACTATCCTTCAGAGTCTGAAGAACCACTCTGAGGTGCTGCTCGTGCTCTTCCTGGCTGCGGGAGTATACCAGAATATCATCAATAAAGACTATCACGAATAAGTCTAGATATGGCCTAAACACTCGGTTCATCAACTCCATAAATGCTACTGGGGCATTGGTCAATCCGAATGACATGACCAAAAACTCATAATGACCACACCGAGTGCAAAATGTTGTCTTAGGGATATCACACGCCCTAATCCTCAGCTGATGGTAGCCAGATCTCAAGTCTATCTTTGAAAACACCTTCGCACCTTATAGTTGGTCAAACAAATCATCAATCCTTGGCAGTGGATACTTTTTCTTTATCGTCACTTTGTTCAATTGCCGGTAATCAATGCACATCCTCATCGATCCATCCTTTTTCTTCACAAATAACACCGGCGCACCCCAAGGAGAAGCACTAGGCCTGATAAATCCCTTCTCTAGCAAATCTTGCAACTGATCCTTTAACTCCTTCAACTCTGGTGGGGCCATGCGATACGGCAGAATAGACATGGGATGCGCGCCTGGGGCCAGATCAATACAGAAATCAATATCCCTGTCGGGAGGCATACCCGGCAGGTCTGAAGGGAAAACCTCGGGGAACTCTCGAACAATAGGAACAGAGTCAATAGGAGGGAACTCTGTACTGGAATTGCGAACATATGCCAAATAAGCTAAATATCCCTTCTCGACCATGCGTCGAGCCTTTACATATGAAATAACACTACGGGTGGCATGACCTGGGGTCCCTCTACACTCCAATCGGGGCAAATCTAGCAAAGCCAAGGTCACATTCTTGGCGTGACAATCCAAGATAGCATGATACGGGGACAACCAATCCATCCCCAATGTAACATCGAAATCCACCATGTCTAAAAGCAATAAATCAACACGGGTCTCAAGACCCTCAAACACTACTACACAGGAACGTTGAACTCGGTCGACCACTATAGAATCACCTACTGGTATAGATTCATATACAGGGATACCCAAAAGCATCACTAAGCATAGTCAGGTAGGGTGGAAAATAAGACGACACATATGAATACGTAGACCCAGGGACAAATAGAACTGATGCATCTCTATCACAAACCAGAATAGTACATGTAATAACGACGTCTGACGACTCGGCCTCTGGTTTGGCTGGCAAAGTATAAAATCGGGGCTCAACCCCACCTCCCTGAACCATGTCTCTAGGATGATCGGCTACCGACTGACCCCTACCTCTAGCGGTCCGGCCTCCACCTCTACGGTCTCGACCTCCACCTCTATGATCCCTACCCCCGCCCCTAGCTGGCTTGGCAGGTTGTGGGTCACTTGGTGCCTGAATCATGGGGTGAGGACCCTGTTGCTGTGACTATGTACCCCTCAATCTCAGGCAAGCTCTCCTTATGTGAACATACTCACCACACTCATAACATCCATCCGTACGATGAGACTGGTCCTGACAACCCGAATAACCTCTACGAAAACTCTAAAGAGGCGGTGTACTGATAGGAGCTGGCGGTGCACTGAGTGACTGCTGATTGGAATAATGCCCACGAAAACCACGATCACCTGGGGCACCCTGCGAAACTTGGAGGGCTGACTGAAAGGGCCTGGAAGGCTGACCCCTATCATAAGAATCCCTGCCTCCAGATGAGGCACCACTGAATCGACCTGAGTGACGGGGTCTCTTGTCTGTCCTATGACCACCCCCCTGTGGCAGAACCATCTCGATCCTCCAGGCCACATTGGCCGCCTCCTGAAAGGTAATGTCATTACCCGCCTCTCTGGCCATCTGAAGATGAATAGGCT
>MU744762.1:46819-78319 GCA_026770625.1 Nicotiana glauca | reverse complement strand
TCATAAGTCAACGTCGGGTTGACTTTTCCAACTTAAGCTTTTCTTAAAGAGACTATTTGTCTCATTTCTATCCAATTTCCACCCAAACCACTTCAAACTCACCAAACACACATATTAATATACGGGGAAATATATAACGGGGATAACGGGGCTGAAATACAATAAATGATGGGTCGGGTCATTACATGAGGCTGAGGGCCTAGATTTGATGCCACGGGATGGCTTGATATTGTGCTTGGGCCATAAGGGGCCCCTTCCGGAGTCTGCACACCCCCAGTGAGCGTCATCGATGATAAACGGATCGGGCTGCACGCCGTAGCGATATACGGATTGGGTTGCACACCGCAACGGTACTAGTATTGTTTTGTGTGTTTACTTTATTTTATTTGTTTGCCATTACCTATTGTTTGTGCTACTTCATATGATATCTACCGGATTTCCTGACATTATCTGTTAATGCTCGTGATTTATGATTTGTGACATTATATGTTCATGCTCGTGATTTGTGACATTATCTGTTCATGCTCGTGATTTGTGACACCCCGGGTTGGGCTGCGTTTGGGTTGTACTTCCACTAAGTAATGTTATCAAATCATCTTTAAAATTGTTTACCCATATTTATCTAAATTTCAAAAAGGCAATTTGGGTTGGTTGGCTGGCCTTGTCATCGCGAGAGGCACCATCACGACCGAAGTGGGGTTTGGGTCATGACAAGTTGGTATCAGAGCCTAGGTTACTAGGTCTCACGAGTCATGAGCAGCTTTAGCAGAGTCTCGCGGATCGGTACGGAGATGTCTGTATTTATCCTCAAGAGGCTGCAGAACCTTTAGGAAAAACTTCACATTCTTGAATTCTTATCGTGCGTCTTTGATTTAGTTTGAAAGGAAATTCTTGAAATTACTTCCACGCGTTTGTATGCGCGCATGAGCGCTCAATATCAGGTGTTCCTTGATGGCTTGTGATTCCCCGACCGAGGGGCAAGATGTAATCTCTGTGAGTTTATGTTGGGCAAGTCTGGAGGACTTGAGGCCGGATTTTTGCCTATGGCTTGAGCACCGAGGTGCGGATTGTGTGAGCAAGTGTTTTTGAACTTATACATTTGGTAGTGTCCCTGTTAGTGGAAATGACGGTTGTGGCTATGTGATGAGTATGTTAGTACCACGACGTGTATCTATATGATGTGGGAGTGACGAGAAAGTCTTGTTGAAGGATAGAAGAACTATTAGGTGCTGGAATTCCATCTTGATTCGAGGTATAGCCCTAGTTATGGGCGTGTGAAGAATCTTTTCATGTCTCCTAGTTGGGAGTGAAGTAAATTTCATGTTGCGGTTTGAGTCCAGACTCAGGAAGATCAAGTAACTGCATAATGCTTGTGGCGGTGGAAGGTATACATAAATGTTAGTTGGAGGCAAAGCAGGTGGGTCATCTCCTGCGAAGTGTTTTAAAGTTGTGTGATCCTTATGTTATCTATTAGAAGATCTCATTTACAAGTGAAGAAAATGTGTTGAAATCTAAATTGGATCGCCTAGAGAGTGGGCTTAACTGTTGTGTGAGTGAATGCGAGATATGCAGAAGAGTTAAAAAAAATTTCTACATGATTTGTGTTTCCATAAGCTTATAAAGGACTGAGTTTAATCTCACTATGGTATGAAGGCAGCAGTAGATTATATGTGTTATGAGTTATTATGTGTTTTGATCTATGGCTTCGAGTCAAGTTGGGGAGTTGTCTATAGATTAGCTGATTGCGTGGTTATGTGCTATGTTGGTTCCAGTTTGAGGCATGCTGGCGAATCAGTTCTGGTTGCGAAAATTGAGCCGAGGATGGCACGAGTGAAGGAAAATTTCGACAAAGGGTATATGATGCCTCGTAGGTGTGTGAGAATCACAGGATGTCTTAGGCTGTTGTTGGTAAAGAATGCTCGGTGTATAGAGCAGGAAGATGCTTGTTTGTATTGGGAGGAAGTCATATTCTAAGGTGTCAGAGTGCTAATGAGGCACGAGTGGCCATGTTCGTTTGATCAGGCTAATTGCAGTGTAGATAGAGTAAATGACTCTCGAGAATAGTTCTAATGTGTTCAAGATTCTACATGTAACAATTGGGTATCTTAAAGTTGCGTATGTGATTTGGAACTAAGTCTCCATTGGAAGAGGTCAAGACTTGTGGTATCCCTATGTTGATTATGGGATTCTATGTATCAGTACCGGGAAGGGTAAAGGCAACAGATTTAGACTCGCAGGAAGTTCTTCAGAGTAAAGTATTTTGGAATGTGGTACTTTTGGGAATGTTTAAGAAAGTATTCAGCGACTCATGAGCCTTAGACGGTGTGGCTTTATGCTTGGCTCCGTGTGGTAAGTCTGAGTTGATGATCGGAAATATCAAGTTGAAGATGAATCAGAAGGAAATTTAGATAGATGGGGTAACTCCGTAGTAGACCGGACCAGTATGGTAAGGATATGATTGTTCCTTGTGTGTGTTTGAGGTAATGAGTTCCTACAGGTATTTTGCATCAATGCTCTTGGGTTTTGACGGCTTGCTTAGCTTGGTCGAGTTAGAGGGATTCAGTTATGTCAGGTCTGATTTGCACAAGGGGAGCTCGGAGAGTTCTTGATGGTTTTTACCGTGGTTGGAGATGTATATTTTCTATGGGCATACAGAGCATGGGATGTATAGTGATTTTCTTCTAGGTGGGACCAATGGAAAGTTCTTGACTAATTGAGAGCGTAGATGTCTGTTGCTCGGAAGGGAGATAAAAGTTTTCATGTTATCCTTGGATAGTATGGTATATGTGGTATGTTGTGGAGGAACGAGACTGGCATGTGTTAGGTTACAGTTCAGTTCTGAAAGGAAGTTCATAAAACTCTTAAGCAACGGGTAGCCTCAGATAATCAAGAAAATGATACTGCTAACTGGAAGTGATTTGATGAGAGTATATGTCTCAGAAAAAGGTAATGTGATTAAACTGATTATACTTTGGTAGTATTGCAGCATTTCTTGTTGGATCAATTGGTGATATTTGGTTTTGCTTGGTGGCACAAGGAAATTTTAGAGTATATATCGTGGAATGATTGGGTCATTCAGGACTATCGCGCTACGGACTATGCCGAAAATGCCACGGGTTGAGTGGCGATGTGTGTTAGATTATGTTCTAGTAGAGTGGTTTGTATTTTGAAGACCCAACAAACGGCTGGGAATGATTGCTTTTCTTAATTGGTCTTTCGTGATGGAAGCCAGTGCAGAGGTTTCTACCATTGATTCAGTTCCGATGTTGAGGGGCTTTTTGGATGCATTTCTTGTGGTCGGGCATGTCGCCGGGCGAGGTTGTGGATTTTGGTATTGATTTGGTGCCGGGCACCGTATCGTATGGCTCCGGTAGGAGTTGTAGTAGTGGAAGGAGTAGCTTCAGGCTTCCTTGATAAAGAATTCGTTGGCAGGCCAATGTGGATGCGTGTTCTAGCTTGAGTCGGCTCGGTTGGTCCCGAATAGTATTGTTGAGGGATAGGCTGATTCGCTCGTTATTGAGCTTGTTAGTGATCTGGGGAGACTTATGAGTTGTTTTATGTGTTGTGAGACGTTATGATTTGTTGGTTATGGGCACATGTGGTGCGGTTCTGTTTGGAATTCATATTGGAAGTCGAGTGGGAAGAGTAATTGGGTGTTGCTCGGTGAATGGAGTATGGGTTATGACCTATCGGGTTATGTGGCATATGTTATTTGTTTCACCGTGGGTGTAATGAGTTGCTTTGGTTCCAGACATCAAATTACGCGTGGCTGACGATTTTGATCATAGTGACTTGGGGTGTTTCATGTGTAGCAGTGTTGGGATAGGATCGCGCGCTGTAGCGAGGCTACGTTGAGATATGAACTTTCGGGGTAGATTCATGTATTTTATTTCTATGATGTGAGACAGGGTCTCAGCCTTGTGTTGTGATGGTACTGATGAGCTTGAGGTACAGCTCTTTTGTTTGGGGTCATTTTCATGATTTGAGTGTATTTAGGCCTGTATTGATGTGTCATGTCACCAGAGTGGTGGCTTAGGCCTGTATTGATGTGTCATGTCACCGGAGTGGTGTTTTGGATTCGAGGCGATCGATGGGATCATTAATGAAAACAAATGGATTCGATTCCAGCATGTTTGATGGGTAAATATCGAGGTTCGGTTCAAAATTTGCTATGGTAATTGCCAGAGGAGAAATGGCCTCATAAAGGGTTGATCTGAGAAATGGTTATGGTTTATTGCGTGTTTAATTTATCGTTGGCAGTACATGGAAGTGTTGGAGTGAGACTTTATCTAATAAGGGGTTTTCTATCGGTAATTGGTTGTTATAGGTAGCTGCTGTGAATGGAAGTTATCGCTGCATGTGCTTGAGTTATGCGGTATATCATATAATTGCACCTGAGGTTGCAGGTATGAGTTATTACAACTGGTTCGGGCTTATTCTGAATAGAGATGTGAGGTTTTGATCTTGTGTACGATTTCGGAAAGTGAAATGTGGTTCTATGATTTATAGGCTGGATTGGATAGTGTAATTGTAGTTAAAAATGTGTTATTGAACCTATATGAGATAGGGTGACGTGGAATCACCCCCGGGTATATGCATGGTAAGGTTACTCAGTGATTGGTTGGCTTTTAGAACAACTCTGGGTATGCTCGAGGACGAGTGTTTATTTAAGTTAGGGAGGATGTGACGACCCGACCCGTCGTCTCATGAGTTACCGCTCTGTTTTCCCCATTTTCTGCTTCTCTATGCTTCATTATCAGTGTCTTGTGTGAACGAGTTGGTTTGGATTGATTTTTAGAAGGAAAACAGACACTTAGTCTCTTTAAGGAAGGCTTATTTTGGAAAAGTCAACCGGATGTTGACCTATGAGTTAGAGGGCTCGTATGTGAATTCTAATGATTCGGTTAGCTTCGGGGGATGATTTGTGACTTAGGAGTGTGATCGGAAGTGATTTTGGAGGTCCGGTGTAGAATTATGCTTGAATTGGCGAAGTTAGTATTTTGGCGAATTCCGGTTGATAGGTGAGATTTTGATCCGAGGGTCGGAATGGAATTTCGAGAGATTCAATAGCTTCATTAGGTTATTTGGGATGTGTGTGCAAAATTTCAGGTTATTCGAAGGTGTTTTGGTTGGGTTTTTTATCGAATGCGTATTTTGGAAGTTTTAGAAGAACTTAGGCTTGAATCCGAGGTAATTTGATGGTTTTGATGTTGTTTGAGGTGTTTTAATGATTGGAACAAGTTTGAATGATGTTATAGGATGTGTTGGTACTTTTTGTTGAGGTCTCGGGGGCCTCGGGTGAGTTTCGGGTGGTCAATTTGACCATTTCCTAAGTTAAAAAGCTGCAGATTTTTCATTTCAAGTGTTGTTGTTGTTGTTGTTCTCATTTCAAGTGTTGCAGGGAATTTACTCTTCGCGTTCGCGTAAAGGGTCACGCGTTCGTGAAGAAGGAGTTAGGAGGCAGGTGATTTGCTCTACGCGTTCACGTTCAAGGGTCCGCGTTCACGGAAGGTCAGAGGATTGTGCCTCACGTTCGCACCAGACCAATCGCGTTCGCATATAAGGAATAAAGGGCCAGTAATGATTGGCCTTCGCGTTCGCATGAACAAGGTCGCGTTCGCGTATGAGGGGATGGATGAGCATCGCATTCGCGGGGTTAATCTCGCGTTCGCATAGGGCTAATTTTGGAAAATTAAATGTGGTGTTTTGCGTTCGCGAGGCAGTAGTCGCGATCGCGATGAAGGATTTCCAAGTCTGGGCAGAAAATTTATAAACATTTCATCTGCGATTTTTTAGCCATTTTTCCCCCATGGTTGATCATTTTGAGAGCTTCTTGGTGGAGATTAAAGAGGGATTCAAGGGGAATCGATTATAGGTAAGATTTTTGAACTTAAAACTCGTTTTTAATGTGAAATCCACCTAAAAATTCATGGAAATTAAGCCTAAAATTGATGAACTAGGGCTTGAGATCTTGAAATTTGATTTGGGATTTGAGGGACCATTTGAGGTCGGATTTTAGAACTTTTAGTATGTATGAACTCGTGAGGAGATAAACAATCTATTGATGTGAAAATATTTGAGATTCAAAAAGTGGGCCTGGGGCTCGGGTTTTGCTAGTTTCGAGATTCTTGATATTTTTTTATTGTTTTTGATTGGGTATTGTTCCCTTAGCATATTTTGATGTATTCGCTCTGATTTTGGATAGATTCGACGCGCGTGGAGGCCGATTTGAGGGGCTAAGGCATCGCAAGCTAGAGATTTTGCCGGTTCGAGGTGAGTAATGTTTGTAAATGACATCCTGAGGGTTTGAAACCCCGGATTTGCACATCGTAGTGCTATATTTAGGTGACTTGCACGCCGCATAGCGAGCGTGGGGTAGAGCACCATTGGGGATTGTGATTTGGTCTATCCCGATTGATGAAATTACTGCATATTTGACTGAAATTACTTGCTATTATCATAATTTGGGCTGATTGCCAACTATTTGAACCCTTCGGGGATTGTTGTTGATAATTCCTCACTGATTTAATTATATATTTAAACTCAGTCATGTATTTTCCACTGTTTTAAAACTCAGCCAAGTTTATTATGCCTTAAACACTCGAAATGATAATTCCAAAAATATTTTGGGCTGAGCATCATGTTTTACTGTTGCCCGAGTGGCTTGTGTGGTTTTGTTGACTGAGTAAGGCCGATGGCCTATATTTGTGAGGATACTTTGGATTGGGTTGCACGCTGCAGCAGTGATATACTAATACTGATATGAGGCCGAGGGCCTAGATTTGATGGCACGTGATGGCTTGATATTGTGCTTGGGCCGTAAGGGGGCCCTCCCGAAGTCTGCACACACCTAGTGAGCGTCGTCGACGATAAAAGAATCGGGTTGCACGCCGCAGCGATATGTGGATCTGGCTGCACGCCGCAATGGTAATAGTACTGTTTTATGTGTTTACTTTATTTCATTTGTCTGCCATTACCTGTTGTTTGTGCTACTTCATGTGATATTTACCGGATATCCTGACATTAGCTGTTAATCGAGTGTGGTGCCCGAGAGGCGGACTTCTGTGCTTATCTGCACTATTTATTTTGCATTCATTTGCATAACTGTTGAAAAAGTCATTTTCAAAAGAGGTTTTAAATTGAGCTAAGATATTTCTAATGGTTTACAGCTTCACTGCTTTCTTTCAAAGGGTTTTTCATTGCCCTTATATAGCATGATGGTTTGCTTTACGTGGTTTCTTACTGCTCAGTTGTTATTTACCTTTATTACTCACTGAGTTAGAGTACTCACTTTACTCCCTGCACCTCGTGTGCAGATGCAGATATTTATTCACCCGGTAGCGGGTATTGGCTGTTAGAGGCAGAGCTGTAGGAATTTAGTGAGGTGACTACCAGCGTTCGTAGGACCTTTTCTTTCTATGTTTTTGATTACTCCTGATCAGTATATTTCTAGACTTGGTAAATGTAATTACACTCTTATAGATGCTCGCAACTTGTGACACCCCGGTTTGGGCTGGGTTTGGGTTGTACTTCCGCTAAGTAATGTTATCAAATCATCTTTAAAACTGTTTACCCATATTTACATAAATTTGAAAAAGGCAATTTGGGTTGGTTGGTTGGCCTTGTCATCACGAGAGGCACCATCACGACCGAAGTGGGGTTTGGGTCGTGACACGTGCTATCCCTCGCGTTCGTGAAGGGCAATTTTTCATCCTTCACTTTTTCTACTTCGCGAACGTGAGCCTACTTCCGTGTTTGCAATGCATTGAATGACTAGACAGTTATAAACAATTCAAAACCGAGGGTTAGCCATTTTTATCATGGGAGCTCGGATTTGGGAGAAATTTCGAGGTATTTTTTAGGGAAACGACTGGGTAACGATTCTCTACTCTCTTATGCTTAAAACCCACTAATCTAATCATGAATTCCTCCTTGATTTCGGATTTTTGAATGAAAAATGGGTAAAACTTCATAGACCAAATTATTGAGTTTTGAGTAGGTGTTTGACCTCCGATTTGAGAGATTTTTATTAGCCTCGTGAGATATAAGGGTTTTGAAAATATAAAATTTACCTGATTCCGCAATGTTGGCCTGAGGGGCATTTTGGTCATTTTACCTAATTTCGTGTCTTAGCTTTAAATTAAATAGTATAATCAGTTGCTTGAGATGTTATTTACGATATATAATCGAATTGAATAGATTTGGTCCATTTGGAGTCAGATACTCGTGGTGAAAGTGTGATTTCGAGTTGATTTTGGAGCCGGTTCGAGGTAAGTGGCTTTTCTAACCTTGTGTGGGGGACCTTTCCCCTTAGGATATGATATTTGCTAATTAAATGCCTTGTACATGAGGTGACGAGTGCGTACTTGAGATAATTATTGAAAATTGGATTTTACTTTAAATATTTAGACTGGGTATCTTTCTTACCTGTTTTATTGCACTAGCAATTATAGCCTGTGTTGGTTTAGAAAAGCATGCTTAGCTGACCTAAATTGCCTATTTGCTTAAGTTGCCTTGATTATACTACGTGAAGCATGTTATGCTAAAACTACTTGTTGCCTTGTATTTTTGTACTCTAGTTCTGAATATCTTTTTGTTGTGGTTGCGTATTTACATTGTGACTACGGATGTAGGATTCCGGTAGCTCCCCCCCCCCCCTTGTTTGTTTACTTTGGGACTACGGGTTCGATTCCCGATAGATCCCCCTACCTATTTACTTTGGGATTGCGGGTTAGATTCCCGATAGATCCCCTTGCACATTGATAGTTGGATTACGGGACGGTATCCCGGGAGATCCACTGGACAGTTGAGAAAAGGACTACAGGACGGTATCCTGGGAGATCCGCATTGTTACCATTGGTATTAAGCTGTACATATTCCGTATTTTTGCTCCGTTCTTTGTGTATTTGTTATTGCTTTGTTTAGCCTATCTTATTCCATTGTTGTACTCATTATTACTGCCTGTATTCATACTGTTAACTCATATTTTATTGTTTACCCTCAGTAGGGCCCTGACCTTCCTCGTCACTCCCCAACCGAGGTTAGGCTTGGCACTTACTGAGTACCGATGTGGTGTACTCATGTCCCTTCTGCGCATGTTTTTCATGTACAGATCCAGGTAGCTCTACCTAGGCGTATCATCCTCGGGGCGAAGAGATCTAGCAGAGATTTCGAGGTACATCTGCCGCGTCCGCAGACCAGGAGTCTCTATCTTATTCTAGCTTTAGCAGTTAGCTTTTCCTTTCGTACTGTTGTTTTAGATATTCTGGATTTAGAGCAGTGTATTACCTTCCGTTAGCTTGTGTTCCCGTGAGTTTCCGAGTTTTTGGGATGTTATTGTAGACTTCCGCGTTATGGAGTTGTATCTGCCGAGCGGCATTTATATATAGTTTTCCTTCTAGTTTGTTTAGTTTTAATTAATTGTTTCCACAAGTTATGTTATTTCCGCATATTTAGGCTTACCTAGTCATAGGGACTAGGTGTCATCACGACATATTCACAGAGGGAGAACTGGGGTCGTGAAAATGTGCCTCGTTAAACCTTAATTAATATAAAACCCAGTGGGAAAAAAATTCTAGTGAAGGCAAAAGAGTACGCATATCTACTGTCATGACCCAATTCCCGAACCCGGCCGTGATGGCGCCTCTCGTGAAGACAATGCCAGCCAGAACAACGCAAATACCTCTTTTAAGCAATTAATTAACATTAACAAATTTAAAACATGTTTAAGATAGCCATAAATGCGAAAACAACGATAATAATCAAGGAAACCATCCCGACACAGCCCAAATCGGGATGTCACAAGTCATGAGCTACTACAGAGTTTGCGATAAGTCTACAAAGTATGAAATCAGATACAATAGTCTGAAGAAAACATAAATGATAGAGGATAGGGGAGACAGAGGGCTGCGAACGTCAACAGCTACCTCGTAACTCCAAATCGCTGCCTGGTCTAGAAGGAATCAGCGCTCAGGTGCGGAATCTGCTATGCCTGAATCTGCATACATGGTGCAGGGAGTAATGTGATTACTCCAACCTAGTGAGTAATAACAATAAATAATGGCTGAAAGCATGAAAACACATAAAGGCATAAAGCAATTCTATATCAGGCAGTAAATCACTTAAAGCAGTAAAACCGTGAAGAATCAAATGAAATCTCCTTTTAAAAAAATAGGTAAATCAGTTTAAAACGATAGGTAAATAGTGAGTAGTAATCTGCCCCTCGGGCCCAATATCAATAGCTCAGAACAGTATCAGCCCCTCGGGCTCAGTATCAATCACTCAGCATAGTATCAACCCTTCGGGCTCACTCTCAGATCATATGGGTACCCGCGCTCACAATGGGTGTGCAAACTCCGGAGGGGCCCCTTACGACCCAAGCTCTTTATCAAGCCACCTCGTGGCATCATCACTCGGCACTCGGCCTCACATCACTCGGCCTCCCATCACTCAAGCCACCTCGTGGCATATAAATCATCTCATATCACTCAGCATATCCTCATATATGGCCCTCGACCTCACTCAGTCCAGAAATCATCACAAGCCCCTTGGGCATCAGTAAAACAGCAGTGCTCAACCCAAACAACATTTGAAATATTATTTAAGTCTCGAATTCAAGTAAAAGTGGTTAAGTTTGTAAAACAATGTAAATCAATAGGACTGAGATCAAGTAATCATCTGCTGAAGTACGCCACCCGGTCTCTGATGCTCATATTTCACCTGCTGACAGTGGAGACACCGAGCCACAAATCCTACAATATCTTTCTTCATTTTTCTCTACCAGTAGTGTTGCCTCAAATCCTGATACATCTTCGCGGCACCCGGATGAATTGTATACCGTGATCTATGGGCCTCCTCCAATATCAACTCCTGAAGCCCATCCACATTGGGCACACAAATCCGGCCCTACATCCGTAACACACCATCCTCACCAATGGTCACATCTCTGGCATCATCATGTTGAACCCTATCCTTAAGGACAAGAAAATGCGGATCATCATACTGCCGCTCTCTGATGCGATCATATAAGGAAGACCGACAAGCCACACAAGCCAACACCCGACTAGGCTCCGAAATATCTAGTTTCACCAACCGATTGGCCAAGTCCTGAACATCAACTACAAAGGGACTCTCCCCAACTGGAATGTACGACAAACTCCCCATACTCACTGCCTTTCGGCTCAAGGCATCGGCCACTAAATTGGCCTTTCTCGGATGATACAATATGGTGATGTCATAATCCTTAAGCAACTCCAACCATCTACGCTGCCTCAAATTAAAATCCTTTTGCTTGAACAAATGCTGAAGACTACGATGATCAGTGAATACCTCACAAGATACGCCATACAAGTAGTGCCTCCAAATCTTCAAGGCATGAAATATGGCAGCCAACTCCAAATCATGTACAGGGTAGTTCTTCTCGTGGGGCTTCAACTGACGAGAAGCATACGCAATAACTCTACCCTCCTGCATCAATACACATCCAATCCCAACTCTCGAAGCATCACAATATAGTATAAGAACCTGAAGCTGATGGCAAGACCAATACTGGAGTTGTGGTCAAAGCTATCTTGAGCTTTTGAAAGCTCTCCTCGCACTCATCCGACCATACAAATGAAGCACCCTTCTGAGTCAACTTGGTCAAGGGCGATGCAATGGAGGAAAATCCCTGAACAAACCAGCAATAATAGCCTACCAACCCAAGAAAACTATGAATCTCTATGGCGGAGGACGGTCTGGGCCAACTCTGAACCGCCTCTATCTTCTTTGGGTCGACCTGAATACCCTCGCTGGACACCACGTGCCCTAAGAAAGCCACTGAGCTGAGCCAAAACTCACACTTGGAGAACTTTGCATAAAGCTTCTCCTCCCTCAATCTATGCAATACAACTCACAAATACTGCGCATGCTCCTCCTGACTATGCGAGTATACCAGAATATCATCAATGAAAACAATAACGAACGAATCCAGATAAGGCCAAAATACATTGTTCATCAAAAGCATGAACGCTGATGGGGCATTAGTCAGCCCAAAAGAGATAACAAGGAACTCATAGTGCCTATATCTAGTCCTGAAAGCAGTCTTAATAATACCTGAATCCCTAATCTTCAACTGGTGATAGCTCGAACGGATATCAATCTTGGAGAACACCCTCGCTCCCTGAAGCTAGTCAAATAAGTCATCAATGCGAGGCAGGGGATACTTGTTCTTCACTGTTACCTTGTTCAATTCCCTGTAGTCAATGCACATTCTCATGGTGCCATCTTTCTTCTTCACAAACAAAATCGGTACAACCCACGGTGACACACTAGGCCGAATGAACCCCTTTTCTAGGAGTTCCTGAAGGTGATCCTTCAATTCTTTCAACTCCGCTGGTGCCATACGATATGGCGGAATGGATATGGGTTGAGTTCCCGGTACCAGGTCAATACCAAAATCAATATCCCTGTCCGGTGGCATGCCCGGAAGGTCTATAGCAAATACATCGGGAAACTCCCTCACAACTGGAACAGAATCAATGGTAGGAGTCTCATCTCTAACATACCTCACAAACGCCAAATATGAAAGGCAACCCTTCCCAACCATACGCTAGGCCTTTAGGAATGAAATCACTCTACTAGGAACATAATCAGTCACACCACGCCACTCGATCCTCGGTACACCCGGTATAGCCAAAGTGACTGTCATAGCATAACAGTCTAGAATAGCATGACACGGAGATAACCAGTCCATGCCTAAAATAACGTCAAAGTCCACCATACTCAACAAGAATAGATCAACTCGGGTCTCCAGATCCCCAATAGTCACCAAGCATGACCGGTACATATGGTCCACAATGATAGTTTCGCCCACCGGCATAGATACATGAACAGGTAGAGCAAGACACCCTCGGGACGTACCCAAATGATGAGAAAAATATGAGGACACATAAGAATAGGTGGAACCGGGATCAAATAAGATGGAGGCATCCCTGTGGCAGACTGAAACAATACCTGTAAGGACGGCATCTGAAGCACTGGCATCTGACTTGCCTGAAAGAGCATAAAACGACCCTGACCACTGCCTGATCGACCTCCACCTCTGGGGCGACCCCTGGCTGTCTGGACCTCACCCCTAGCTAGCTGGGCGGGTGCTGAAGAAACTGGACCAGAAGATGAGGACTGACCCCTCTGCTGAGATGAGCTAGCAGCACGATGAGGACACTGCCTCCACATGTGTCCAAACTCTCCACACTCAAAATAACTCCCAGGTGCTGGAGAATGGGACTAAAGGGAACCCCTCGCACCGGAGTGACTAGCTGATGCACTAGGCCTAGAAGAACCCTAAATAGACGGGGCACGAGATGAACTTTGTGCTGGAAGAGCGCTGAGTGAAGGCTGACCTTGTTGAGAACCATGATAACCACATCCTGAAGATGCCCCATGTTACTCGAGACGGGCCAACTGAGTTGGCCAGAAAGAACGACCCCTACCATGCTGGAACTGGCCCCTCGAAGGAGCGCCACTGTAACTGCCAGAACCTCGAGGCCTCTTAGCCTCCCTCTCCTCTCGATCCTGACGGCGAACCACCTTAATCTCTCAAGCTATATCAACCACCTCCTAGAATGTAGCACACAATACTCTCTCTCTAGTCATAAGAATGTGGAGATGGTAGTTAAGGCCATCAACAAATCTCCTGATTCGCTCACGATCAATTGGAACCATCCAAACGGCATGGCGAGCCAACTCTGAAAACCTCATCTCATACTGAGACACAGTCATATCTCCCCGCCATAGCCACTCAAACTGCCTGCGTAGCTCCTCTCTACGGGACTGCAGTACGTACTTCTCCAAGAAGAGAGTGGAGAACTCCTGCCAAGTCAAAGGCGTTGCACCAGCCGGCCTACGCCTCTCATACGCCTCCCACCAAGTGAAGGCAGTCCCAGTAAACTAAAAGGTGGTGAATGCCACACCACTAGAATCAAGAATCTCTGTTGTACGGAGCATATGCTCACACCTGTCAAGAAAACCCTGGGCATCCTCGCCTTCAGCACCACTGAATGTCGGAGGCTGGAGTCTACCGAACCTCTCAAGGCGACGCTGCTCATCCTCAGGCATAGCAGAAACCCTGAACTCCTGCACCGGTGCCACTAGCTGAGCTGAAGGTGCCTCTAAAGTCTGAAGTCCCTGCACTACCTGCTCAGGTCTGCGGGCAACGGGTGTCTGATTGCCTCCCCCGCCTGTGAAGTAGCTGTTGCTGTGGTGGCTGAAATTGCCTGAGCCAGGCCAGTGCAAACTATCAAGATCTGAGCCAAGGCCTCCTGAAGATTCGGAATCACAATAGGCACAGCTGGTGCCTGAACTGGTGCTGCTGGAGCCTGGTCCTGAGCTGGGGCAACTGGAGGATCCACAGTTGCTGCCCCTGCTGCTCTGCCTATGCCACGCCCAAAACCGCATTCACGGCCTCTGGTGGCATCAGTGGGTGGCACTGGTGGTCGTCCACCTCGTCCGGTAGCGCGAGTCCTCGCCATCTGTGAGAGAATAGAATAAACAAAAGTTTAGTACTCGGATCAACAAGTTCGCACAACAAGAATTTCAAGAATGTGAAGTTTTCCTAAGAGTTCTACAACCTCTCAAGGATAAGTACAAACGTCTCCGTACCGATCCGCGAGACTCTACTAAACCAGCTCATGACTCGCGAGACCTAGTAACCTGGCTCTAATACCAACTTGTCACGACCCAATTCCCGAACCCGGCCGTGATAGTGCCTCTCATGAAGACAAAGCCAGCCAAAACAACACAAACACCTCTTTTTAAGTAATTAATTAACATTAAAAAATATAAAACATGTTTAAGATAGCCATAAAAGCAAAAACAACGATAATAATCAGAGAAACCATCCCGACACAGCCCAAATCGGAGACACCAGTCATGAGCTACTACAGAGTTTGCGATAAGTTTACAAAGTATGAAATCTGATACAATAGTCTGAATAAAACATAAATGATAGAGGATAGGGGAGACAAGGGGCTGCGGACGTTAATAGCTACCTCGTAACTCCAAATCGCTGCCTGGTCTGGAAGGAATCAGTGCTCAGGTGCGGACTTTGCTATGCCTGAATCTGCACACATGGTGTAGGGAGTAATATGTATACTCCAACCCAGTGAGTAATAATAATAAATAATGGCTGAAAGAATAAAAACACATAAAGGCACAAAGCAATTCTATATCAGGCAGTAAATCACTTAAAGTTGTAAAACCATGAAGAATCAAATAAAATCTCATTTTAAAAATAGGTAAATTAGGTTAAAACAACAAGTAAATAGTGAGTAGTAATCTGCCCCTCGGGCCCAATATCAATCGCTCATAACACTATCAGCCCCTCGGGCTCAGTATCAGTCACTCAGCATAGTATCAGCCCCTCGAGCTCACTCTCAGTCACTCAGCATAGTATCAGCCCCTCGGGCTCACTCTCAGATCATATGGGCATCTGCGCTCATTATGGGTGTGCAGACTCCGGAGGGGCCCCTTACGGCCCAAGCGCTATATCAAGCCACCTCGTGGCATCATCACTCGGCGCTCAGCCTCACATCACTCGGCCTCCCATCACTCAAGCCACCTCATGGCATATAAAGCATCTCATATCACTCAGCATATCCTCACATATGGCCCTCGGCCTCACTCAGTCCAGAAATTATCACAAGCCCCTTGGGCATCAGTAAAACAGCAGTGCTCAGCCCAAACAATATTTGAAATATTATTTAAGTCTCGAATTTAAGTAAATGTGGCTGAGTTTGTAAAACAATGTAAATCAATAGGACTGAGTTCAAGTAATATGTCAAAGTAGTGAGGAAACAGTGATAAAAGTCCACGAAGGATTCAAATAGTTGGTACGAAGCCGAAATATGGATATAAGCTCAAATCATAATGATAACAATTAAGTCTTATTCAAATACGCGGTAAAAACATCAATTGGATGGACCAAGTCACAATCCCCAATAGTAAACAACTCTGCGCTCGTCATTAAGCGCGTGTTTCACCTCAATATAGCACTACGTTGTGCAATCAGGGGATTCAAACCCTCAGGACACCATTTACTATCATTACTCACCTCAATCTGGCCAAATCTCTAGCTCGCTATGCCCTTGCCTCGCAAGTCGGCATCCTCGCACGTCGAATCTGACCAAAACCACAACGAATACGTCACAATAGGCTAAGGGAACATAACCCAATCGAAAAGAATCGAAAAATAGCAAAAATATCAAAATTGGCAAAACCCGAGCCCCGGGCCCACTTCTCGAAACTCAGAAATTTTCACATCAACGGGTTCCTTATCTCTCCACTAGTCTATACATATCAAGAACTCCTAAATTTGAGTTCAAATGACCCATCAAAACCCAATTCGAAATATCAAAACTCAAGCCCTACTTCTTCCCTATTTTTGCTAAGTTTTCATGAATTTCTAGGTTGATTCTACAATTAAATCATGTTTTTAGAACATAGGACTCACCTTCAATCAATCCCAGTCAAAACTCTCTTCAATTCCCGTCCAAAAATCTCTCAAGGATGCTCAACAATGGTGAAAATTAACTTAGCCTCGCGGAATAAAAAAATGATTTAAAAACCCCTCTGCCCAGTCATTACCGCATCTGCGGTCATATTTTCGCTTCTGCGACTTCCGCTTTTGCGGTCGCCTTCCGCTTCTGCGGAAATTCACTTATGCCCCCTATACCGCATCTGCGGTCCAGAAGTCGCATCTGCGACTCCGCAGATGCGGTCCGCACTCTGCATTTGCGGTCCTTCCAAGCCCACACAAAAACCACTCATGCGACCTATCTTCCGCACCTGCGAGGCCGCTTCTGCGGTTCCAGTTCCGCAGAAGCGGAAATACCAGATACAGCAGGGCTGCAATTTGCACAAGTCCAAAACTCATCCCGTTAGCTATCCGTAATCACCCCGAGGCCCCCGGGACCTCAACCAAAAGTGCCAACCCATCCTAAAACATCACCCAAACTCATTCCAACCATTAAAACACATCAAACAACACCAAAACCATCAAATTACATCGGATTCAAGCCTAAGTTATTCTAAAACTTTCGAAACACGCATTTGATCAAAACCCCAACCAAAACACCTCTGAATGACCTGAAATTTTGTACATACATCCCAAATCACCTAACGAAGCAACAACAACTCTCGGAATTCCATTTCGACCCTCAGATCAAAATCTCACCTACCAACCGAAAATCGCCAAAATACTAACTTTGCCAATTCAAGCCTAATTCTACATCGGGCCTCTAAAATCACTTCTGATCATGCTCCTAAGTCACAAATCATCCCCCGAAGCTAACCGAATCACCGAAAATCACATCCGAACCCTCTAACTCATAAGTCAATATCCGATTGACTTTTCCTAACCAAACCTTCCTTAAAGAGACTAAGTGTCTCATTTCCTACCAAAACCTCTCCGAACCAACTCGATCACATAAGATATAGGTAATGAAGCATAAAGAAGCTGAAAATGGGGGAAACGAAGCGGTAACTCATGAGACGACGGGTCAGGTCGTCACATCTACAATACGCTTTTTGGTTGCCTCATTAAAAACCTTGCAAGGAAAACCCAATGGAACAAAACCTTGTAAGGAAAAAAGAGTGCAATGCACATTAACTCTCCCTGATGAGAGCATCAATTCACATCCTTGAGCCTTCGCATCTCAATCTTGTGCACTAGCTTCTTGAAGGTTGACATCTGCAAAGATTTGGTAAATAAATCTTCCATATTAACTCCAATGAATATGTTGCACCTTGAAAATCCCCGCTATCGTATTATCATGCTTATAGTTATATCAAGATACTTTTATGCAAAAATTACACTTAGGATGTGGTCATTCGTGACCAAAAAATTCTCCAATAATTGCATATGCTATCAGCATTTTGAATCGTTCATGGATTGCCATATAAGTATAGTCAATAAGCCATATAAATTGAGTTTAGATTTACATCAAGTTTTCATTTCATGCCAGACATATAAGATACATAAAGGTGATATCACACACCATTAACTTTATACTTTTAAGTGTTTGAACTGTAGGTCCAAAACTACTTGTCTTTCATATGAAACCAATTCTACTCGAATTGTGTCTCTTCTATTTGGTCAATATTTTTGTGTCTATATTCGGTAGACTTAAGATCCTCATCTATCTTAGCGCTATGATAGATGTCGTCAACAAACATTTTATATTGGTTCCAATATTTTTTCATAAAGACATAACATAGAGATCTTTTTATTCATATATTTAGGTACCTGAATCTCTCATGAGATTTTATGAAATATTATGTCATGTGATCTTCTAGATTACTTGCCTCCTTTATTACGATCATTTTGACTATTTGCTCATCTTCTTTATCAAGAATTTTATTTGAAACCTATTGTCTATACGATTTAAGCTTACCACAGACTTTGTCCTTCTAGGACTTAATAGGAGCATTTGCAATGAGAATATAGTTAATCTCTTCGAGTCAGCAAATGCGTCTGGTATGCTTTGAAATATATTGCAGATGAATTATCTTTTATGAACTTCAAGTTCATATTATCTTATTCGAGGATCTAGATGTACACATGATAATTCATTACACGTAACTTTTTCTCAACTATTTATCTTGTCTCCCCCTAATGTTAGAAAAACTAACTTGCTTCCTCAATTTAAAAAATTCATCTTTGTGCGTTATGGTGTTAATCCAAATATACACCGCACATCAATAATAATAAGATGAAATTATTTGGTTCCTCATCCCGAAACCACTTGTGAGGGGAGAAAATAATATACTTTCGCATATAACGTATATCAAACTGATATACAAAATTTTATTCTCATAAGCAATAGTTTAGCTATTAAGTGGAGGCACTCAATAAATTATTTTGCTAAACTAGCTGTGATGTAAACCAACTTATCAAGATAAACTATCTTGAATAAATAATCTAGAAATTATGCTCTAAATCAAATTATTGAGCAAGTTATCTCGCAAATACCATGTTGTGGGTTAATAATAATCGCACATGTAACCATCTCATAGATGCATCTTATGTGGTATAAATGGCAGGTGAATGGGCCCATATTCACCTTTGATATTTCCAGCATTCATGGGATTCAATCCCAATTTTAGTTGATATATTAATTAATAATAACAAGCAACGTAAGAGAATTCGTAAAGAACTTTCTAGTTCTTTAATATTTACCCATATGAACTCTCTTTTATTTTTGAACATCATACTTAAATTGATATGGCTAAACCAATTATGCCAATTGAATAAATTATCAATATTGATAAACTTCAGGTTTACACCATGACGTGTGCAATTATCAATAAACTCTAACTTTATTATGATATGAGTTTTTATATCAATAAACATCCACTTTAGTGTGGTATTCTTTTATTTGAATAGTACAGACTGGAGAATAAAGCGAGTAGCTTTTCACATACATATTATCCCGCTACAAGTTGTAGTAATAGAAGGTATTAAATCCTTCCTTTATTTATAATCTCAATATAATCAACCGCTTTCGCGTATGCTTTGGAAACTGAATAAGTTTCTTTGAGACTTACTGCAACACAATACTTTATTGGTAGTCAATTGTGTTTCTCCAAAATAGCAATAATTGGCTCTTCCAGAGCTCTCAATTAATTTGGTACTACCATATATTCATCAACATCCATATGTTGAATATCTCTTTTAAGGAAAAAGTTATACCATTATGGTTATGGTCAAAATTATACGGAAGATATGTTTCTTGCATTATTGTTGCCATTTAATAATCTCATTGCCAAAATATTTTGTCGTACAATAGGTACGTGACCAATGACAGTGGCGGAGCCAGAATGTTTATTAAGGGAAGTCAAAATATAAAAAAACAAACTCACCAATAAGTCAAGGGGTATCATTATATAGTATTTATACATATTTTTTAAAAAATTACCTAGCTAAACAGTGTAATTTTCCGACCAATGACCATTCATGCCATAATAATGACATTATTTTCTTATATCATCTCAAACCTCCTTCTAGAGGTGAGTGTGGTATATTCACTACTTCTAGCATGTTCATATTCTTCCAAGAATGAATATGTATTCATAAATCACATGTTGTTACATTCAAATCATGAATGGACCATATATGTGCTTTACAAAATCTCATGTCAAATCGATGACAAATATTACTTTTACATAGTGAAGGATTATTTCGAGAATCCTTATTATTCTCATTATCACAATGATAACGATTATAATTTCGTCTATTGGCACATCCACATCCATTGATACCTTCACGGTAATAATTTTATCTTCTTTCAGACTTATCACATATTTGATATCACATTTTCTTAAGGGAATGAGAATGGAGCAAATTCAATGGGACAGAATTTTACTTTTTGTGCTCACGATCATACATGACTTTGATCATGGCAAGACATAGAAATTTTACCACTTTTAGTGGTTATAATTTCTTACAGAATCTATTAGAGTTATAATCAAAATTAATTTTCTTTGCTTGTATTTAAAATCAAATTATAGAATAAAAGAGAAAAATACGGTAAAATACATACCTTAAATTCAGAATTTAATCCTGAAGGAAGTTCATGGAACAATTGACAATCATTATGCTCAATTCCAAAGCTTCTACCCATTTGGTTAGAGTCTCGTGCTGATAACGTGTTATGAAACAATTAAAAAAAAAAGTATTGCGGAGAAGAGTAGAGGGAGAAAATTCTTATTGATTTTTGGATCAATTACAATGGAATAGAACCCTCTATTTATAGGAAAATATTGACTTAGCCACCAAGTAATAACCCTAAAATTTCTCTAAATATAAACATTCACCATAAATAAAATTCTATTTATAACAAATTCACAATTTAATTTGTTGAAAGTTGAAACTTTGACTATACATCAAACTCTGAGTTGTATAAATTACTATCTCAGATACTAGTACTTAGGATTTCAATGCTTAAAAATTAGGACCTTGACATCAAATTAGTATCTTATTTTATTTACATAATAATTTCGTAGGATTAAAATTAAAGTACTGATTGCCCACTTTATCTTTTTCAATGTTTTTTACGCACCAACAATAGAGTTTTGGGATTTTAAAGTAATTTAATCATTGTTTGAACTAAAAATTTAAGCATAAATAATTAACACTCAAATATTTTTAATGATAACCAATCATTAATTTTTAATTTCTACCTCATACAAGAATTTTAAGTTTCTAAAATTGAAGCACGATGGTTTTCTTGGTGAAGAAAAATAAATGCGGAGCATATAAAGCTAAATAAACATATTTCCCCACTAAAGTAAAAACAAGAAAATATTTAAAGACCCCTTTAAGGGGACAATGGGTGCAATAAAATTATTAATTCACAAGCATCTTATTTTTTATATTTATGTTGCGCCAAACTTTTTGGAGGAAGTCATGAAAATCTTTAAGTACAAGAATTCACAAAAGCAAATTATTATACGATCAGTAAGTTACCATCCTATTATATTCCTTCCTATTTATTTAGGTTGTGGAATTATGAGTTGTTGGAAATTTTTATGAAACAAGTACGTGTATGAAAGATGATCAATATAAGAATTACAATACTCAGCTGTGTAATAATAAATCAATTTATACGAGAAGAAACGATAGAACAATTGCAAATCTTTGTGGCATAATAATGAATAACCAATGACTTGAACCATATAATCCTTCTTTACTAACTAGATACAAGTAACATTAATGTAGAAATTTGCTGTAAAAGTAAAAATAATAAATTATTTATACAAGTTATACAAATTAAAGGCCATGATAGGGGGGTGTTTATATCATGTTTGGTATGGAAAAAATCGTTTAAATCAGGGGCGGACCTAGTGCATAGGCTACAGGTTTCCGGAAACCCAGGAACTCTTGAGTAAATCATGTATTTATATTAAGAAATTCACTGAATATTGGTAAATATCTGACTGTGAACTCAATTATTATTATATATTAATCTAAATTTACGATAGAAATTCATAAGTCTCAAATCTTGGATCAACATGTGGATTAAACTACTTATGTAATTGTACAAGGATAATATGTAAAGCTTTTAACGGCATATGCCACGCAGATCAGGCCAATATGGCTCCAAACATATGTTTTTTTTCTTCTTTAGAAATTCAACTTTCACCTTAAAAAATCTGAAGTATATCCTTTTAAATTTATTTGAAATTAGTCACTTATTTTTTCAATGACAAATGTTCATATAATCTTCAATGTTGTACATACTAGCGGCAACGTGTTTTCTCACTCTCGGACAACTTATATCAATATTGAGAACACAATACTAAACATGACACAACAACCACAATGGTAGAAAAGAATATATAACTAATTAATTATTTTTGCCAGTTTAAATGTTATTTAATCATTTTAAATTTAAGTATTATGTTGACTAAACACATATGTGCAACGCACGTACATAAATATTAGTTATTTATAAATAAAAAGAAAAAAATCGGAGATACATTGAAGACCAGGAAAATGGTCTCTCTTCCAGGGAGCGGATATGATTATGTGGTAATCCAATACTTCAATTATGTAACTACAAGTTTACATCTCTCTGACATGTCTCTTAGTAGTAGTTATACAAGTTTCTGTCAATTTTGGAGTGCAGGCTTTACTTAGCTTGAGTAATTTATCTGTTTTTTCTCATTTTCCTAATCTTCATTAATTTTTTTTGCCAAATTATACCATCTTCGTTCTTTGATCAATGTTCAGTAATACTTTTAAACTTCATTCTATTTTTGGTTTTTTAGGGTTGTTGGTTCAGCATCCTCGTTAAAAGAGACGCACATAGGCAATTATGTAAAGTTCACTGCCAGAATACATCTTGAAGTAAATTACTTTATTAGTGCAGAACATGGAATATTTCTTTTTGTGAAGTTCATTGCAAGTACTTATATGCATTTGAAGTTCTTACTTAACAAACCAAACAGGACGAGTAAAAGTGAGTGGTACAGATATAATCTTTTTACTTTTAGTTAGAGTTTTCTATTTCGAATTTTGAAAATAGAGAAATTCCTGACGGAAATAGTATTTTGCTCAAAAGTTATCAATATACGTTGTAAGCTTAAAAACAATCAAAAATAAATGAAGGTAAATCGTAATCAAATATAATAAAACCTAGAGGTAGAAGAGATGAAATTATTGTAGTAGATCTGATAGTATGAACTCGAGAATAAGTGCTCGTTAGATGTAGAGATAGAGAGAGAGTAGGAGAAAATAAGAGAGTTGTATTATTCGAGAATAATAATGATGCCCCTTTACAATGTGAAGGTCTCCTTTATATACCAGGAGGCCTTCCTCGAAATAATCATAAAAATACAAAAGTAGTCAACGTCCCCCTATTGAGGACGCTGAGTTTTAAACGACGTCGCCTTTGTCCCCACGCCCAAGTCGTACCCTTGCTTTAGCTGACGTATGCTCAATGGGCGTACTCATCGGCGTAGAGACATTGAGGGTCAAACTTGACCCTATACAGTTAGTCCCTTNAGACTCTCGTTTTGGAGGTGGAGAGGAGGCGGCGAGCGCAAAGGAAGGCAACCACTTTTAACAAGATGGCAAAAAAGTACCAACGGTGCTGTGCCAAGCATCGGGCACTGGCGGACCTGCTTAAGCAGTACCCGGAATTCCGGGTCTTCCGTGAGGGCCTTGAGCAGTCGGAGGCCCAACTGAAATGGAGGGTGGTCAAACTGGAGCAGGTTGATGAGCAGCTGATGGCTGCTTTGGCTCGGAACATTGAGCTGGAGACTTTTCTTCAGTCAAAGGAAGAGGAATTGGAGGTTGGCTGTGGGGTAGCGGCGGAAGCTGCTGATTTGCGAGCCAAGGTCGCTGCCTTGACCGCCGAGCTCGATACCAGAGCGGCTGAGATTGAATCCCTTAAGCGGACTGTTGCGCCAAGGTCTGATGAGGATGCGCATCATGAGGCGCACGAGATGTGGGTATATGCCGAGGCTAGAGTAGTCGTGCTCGAGAAGTTCTTAGCTGCGGGTCGAGCTACTGAGGCGGAGGTTCAGGAGCAACGGCGCGTAGCTCGCGTCGCCCGCGAAGCCTGTGGGTATAGTTCTGACTCCCCAAATTGGGCGGGCTATAATTTCGAAGACGTTAACCGTCTAGGATCCGGGCNGCTCGTTGGAGGCGCATTCGGTAGGCGTCTTCAATGGGCGGAAATGCAAACCTCGTCTTTGGAGAATTTGACCTTGCCCTGAGGGCGGTAACGTGAATAAGATGAAATGTATGACATTGCCGAGCTGCTGACGCGTGGCTCCCTTTTCGAAATGAAGTCATCGCCCGCATGCGTTATTATTATACTTACTCCTGAGGCGGTTCAGAGGATGATGTGATGTTCTGGTTTCTCGCGCCCGTTTTGAATCATGCCTTTTCGATTTCTGTGCATCCTAACCCTATAAGTAGGGGGAAAGTTCAATTTATTTCATCTTTCGAACCTTTGGAAAATCATTTCTGGCTTCCTTCTTTGCCTTTCTTTCTAGAAACCGTTATTTCGTGTGAGACTCTTCCACTTCTTTGAAGCCACACTTCTCATCGTTAGTGCTTTGTTTCCTACATAGGGTAACATGACAAAACGTCGTCAGAGCAGTAAAAAGACCAAAGATAATGTCCCATCTAGGGTTCCGCCCTCCTCCGGTGGCGAGGAGGAAGAAGCAGGAAAATACCTTATTCCCATTATTGTAGACAACGTCCTCCCAAAGGAGATGCATATTCAAAGGGATTTTCAAACTAAAAGCCCGGCCCTTCCCTGGGAGCATAGTGATTTATTGCAATCCCATCTAGATGATCTTCGAGCGACGCACCATATTCCGGACCACGTGGAAATGGCTCCGGTCGGGATGGACTATGCCAATGTGCACAGGCCTGGGTACTGCACATTTTACGAGTACCCATTTTTGATCGGTTATAGTCTCCCCATCTACCCTCCAGCAGAGGAGCTTTGCCGCTTTTTCAATGTGTGTCCGGCTCAGCTTACTCCTTACACCTTGAAGGTGTGCAGGATTCTGACCACGTACGCGACCAAGGCTGAGTGCGGCGTCTCAGTTCATCACCTTTTACAGTTATTCAGCCCTGGTTACTTGATGGGTACCATGCTGCAGTTGAAAAGCCATGGCACGAAGGGATTGGTTGTAAAATCTGACGACAAGACCAACCGCCGCTTTTGGCGTAGGTACTTCTACATCAGGACGGAGCACCTAGTGTCCCCTGAAGGGTTCCCGGTAAGATGGAACCCAGAACGTAAGTACCTTTATTTGTAGAATTCATGACTATTTGCGACCTTGACCATTCGGCCACTGTGATTTCTTTCTTCTTCTTTTTTGTAGCGAGGGCTTCTCCACCCCAGTTCATTGACAACATTAAATCGTGGGTGGAAAGAATGATACCTTATGCGGAGGAATGTCATACCTGGGCCGCATTTCGTGAACGATACGGCCCGTCAGGTAATTCTTCGGCTTTGGTTTGGAAGTTCCCTTAGGTTTTGTTACCTAGCTTACTCGTGTTGGTAGGTCGGAGCACCCCCAAGAAGAAGAAAATCGTCTTTACCTTGCCTAGGGCGGGGACTGACTCTGAGGGTGGAGGCATACCCTGCGTCTCGTTCAGTGATGGTGCTCCCGAGGTTCCTCAGCAGGAGGTTGCGCTCGTGGCGGCATCCGCGAGTGAAGCGACTCCTTCAATGCCATCCCCGCGGCCTGTGGAGGAGACTTCTGAAGGTGAGGAGCCGCCAGAGAGAAAAATACGGCGGTTGATAACGGGCAAGGGGATAGCAACTGAAGAAGAGAGGGCGAGTGAGCCCCGTCAAGGGTCGAGGCCAGTTTTTATGGCCGATGCTATCCGTTCTGGGAGGTCGGCTCCCCAAAGGAGAGTTGTCGCCAATGCCAGCCCAGCCCGCATTCTGGAGAGTGGTTCGCCGGCTGCTGTTGGAGAAGTGGGCGACGGTGCCGAGAGGGTGGACCCTGAGGCCGCCCATGGGGATGTTGATGGGTTAACGAAGGGTCTGGCCCATGTGGGGATGACGGTAGGTAGATCCAACCGTCGAATTCTGATCCCAGGAGGGTATAACCTGTTACAACACAGTGATCAGGCCGCAACGGATATGACCCTGTTATGTGCAGCTGCTGAGCGTGAAATGCTGAAAAGTGTTAGTGATGGGGATCTATCCCGAAGGGTCGCTGGCGCGGCCTTGCAGGTAGCTTTTAGTTTTCTTTGTGTGCCGTAAGGCTAACTTTGATGCATACTGACTTGCCTTTCCTCTTTTTCTTCTCCTTTTTAGACTCTCGTTTTGGAGGTGGAGAGGAGGCGGCGAGCGCAAAGGAAGGCAACCACTTTTAACAAGATGGCAAAAAAGTACCAACGGTGCTGTGCCAAGCATCGGGCACTGGCGGACCTGCTTAAGCAGTACCCGGAATTCCGGGTCTTCCGTGAGGGCCTTGAGCAGTCGGAGGCCCAACTGAAATGGAGGGTGGTCAAACTGGAGCAGGTTGATGAGCAGCTGATGGCTGCTTTGGCTCGGAACATTGAGCTGGAGACTTTTCTTCAGTCAAAGGAAGAGGAATTGGAGGTTGGCTGTGGGGTAGCGGCGGAAGCTGCTGATTTGCGAGCCAAGGTCGCTGCCTTGACCGCCGAGCTCGATACCAGAGCGGCTGAGATTGAATCCCTTAAGCGGACTGTTGCGCCAAGGTCTGATGAGGATGCGCATCATGAGGCGCACGAGATGTGGGTATATGCCGAGGCTAGAGTAGTCGTGCTCGAGAAGTTCTTAGCTGCGGGTCGAGCTACTGAGGCGGAGGTTCAGGAGCAACGGCGCGTAGCTCGCGTCGCCCGCGAAGCCTGTGGGTATAGTTCTGACTCCCCAAATTGGGCGGGCTATAATTTCGAAGACGTTAACCGTCTAGGATCCGGGCCCTGGATCTCTGCAACTTATCAACCCGGGGGCGGCAATGGACGAGATGGCGGTCAGGCGGGGGACGGTGAGCAGAATGGCGAAGCCTCTTAGGACTTGTATACATTTTTGTTTTTATGTATTTTGGAATGTAAATGGGTCCTTTTGTACATGCATTTTTTGGATGATAATGAAAGTTGTACTTTTGCTGTTATTCTTTTCCTTTTGTATCTTTTATTTTCGGTACCTCGTCTCTGCAGAGAGGATGCTCGCTTACTTGTAGGATCCTCAGTGTGTTTCTCGAACGTTGTCTGTGTTATCCGCCAATAAGAGGCGGCTTCGATGCTAAATAGTGGTGGCTTTAGCTAATAATGGCATCACTTCAACTGTTATTTACGTGCCCTTTACCGTAGTCGAACAGGGTTGGCGACCGTTAGTGATGACGACCTTAGCCATAATACTGTCGATGGCCTTAGCCATGTACGTAACTTCGACTGTCGTCGAATTACTCGTTTGTCGTAGTCGAGCTGGGTTAACTTATTGATGACGATGGCCTTAGCCATGTACGTAACTTCGACCGTCGTCGAGTTACTCATTTGTCGTAGTCGAGCTGGGTCGACTTATTCACGATGATGGCCTTAGCCATGATACTGTCGATAGCCTTAGCCACGTACGTAACTTCGACTGTTGTCGAATTACTCGTTTGTCGTAGTCGAGCTGGGTCGACTTATTGACGACGATGGCCTTAGCCATAATACTGTTGATGGCCTTAGCCATGTACGTAACTTCGACTGTCGTCGAATTACTTGTTTGTCGTAGTCGAGCTGGGTCGACTTATTGACGACGATGGACTTAGCCATAATATTGTCGATGGCCTGAGTCATGTATGTAACTTCGACTGTCGTCGAATTAATCGTCTGTCGTAGTCAAGCTGGGTCGACTAATTGACGATGATGGCCTTAGCCATAATACTGTCGATGGCCTTAGCCATGTATGTAACTTCGACTGTCGTCGAATTACTCGTCTGTCGTAGTCGAGATGGGTCGACTTATTGACGAAGATGTCCTTAACCATAATATTGTCGATGGCCTTAGCCATGTATGTAACTTCGACTGTCGTCGAATTACTCGTCTGTCTTAGTCGAGCTAGGTCGACTTATTGACGACGATGGCCTTAGCCATAATACTGTCAATGGCCTTAACCATGCACGTAACTTCGACTATCTTCGAATTACTCATTTGTCGTAGTCGAGCTGGGTTGACTTATTGAAGATGATGGCCTTAGCCGTTTACACGTTGGAGATGTCCTTAGTCGTTTATACATTGGAGATGGCCTTAGCCATTTACACGTTGGAGATGGCCTTAGCCGTTTACACGTTGGAGATGGCCTTATCCGTTTACACGTTGGATATGGCCTATGCCGTTTACACATTGGAGATGGCCTTAGCCGTTTACACGTTGGGGATGGCCTTAGCCGTTTACACGTTGGAGATGTCCTTAGCCGTTTACACGTTGGAGATGGCCTTAGCCGTTTACACGTTGGAGATGGCCTTAGCCATTTACACGTTAGAGATGTCCTTAGCCATTTACACATTGGAGATGGACTTAGCCGTTTACACATTGGAGATGGACTTAGCCGTTTACACATTGGAGATGGCCTTAGCCGTTTACACGTTGGAGATGGCCTTACCCGTTTACACGTTGGAGATGGCCTTACCCGTTTACACATTGGAGATCATGATAGTCCAGTCCCTTTTGTCATGTCAGTTAGGAGAGCGCATAGAGTGGCTGGTATGATAAACTTGTTCCGCAAATATCTCCAGGTGTCCCCTCTGTCGCCTCGTTAAAAACCTCCCCTAGAAAACCCAATTGGGACAAAACTCGGGTAAGGGAAAAAGAGTGCGACTCGGGAGACGCCTTTCAGAAATGGAAATACTTGAGGTGGGCGACGTTCCAATTGTTTTGGAGAGTTTTTCCTTCTATTGTTTCTAATTGGAATGCTCATTTACCTGCTGCTGCTGTGATTTTGTAGGGTCCATCCCAGTTGGTGCCCAGTTTTTCTTCGCTTGGGTCTTTTGATGCTAATGTTTTGGCTTTGAGGACGTATTCTCCCACTTTGAGTGGTCTTACTTTGGCTCTTTTGTTGTAGTATCTTTCAACTTGTTGTTTCTGAGCCACCATTCTTATGTGGGCTATTTTTCTTCTTTCCTCGACCTCGTCGAGGTCTTGAAGCCTATTTATGTCATTCTCTGTTCCGCTGGTATGTGACTACCTCAAGCTTGGTTCGCGGACTTCGACTGGTATGACTGCATCGGTTCCGTAGACCAGTGAGTATGGTGTTTCTCCTATGCAGGATTTTAGTGTGGTCTGGTGTGCCCATAACACTTCTGGTAGTAGCTCAGGTCATAACCCTTTGGCTTCCTCGAGTTTCTTTTTCAGTATGTTCAGTATTGTTTTGTTGGAAGACTCTTCTTGGCCATTGGCGGCGGGGTGATATGGCGTGAAGAGTATTTGCTTAATGTGCCATTTGTCGAAGAATTCTGTCGTCTTCTAGTCGACGAACTGTCATCCGTTGTCGCAGCTGATTTCCTTGGGGATGCCGAAACGACAGATGATATTCTTCCATACGAAGGCAATGACTTCCTGTTCGCGTATTTGGGCGTACGCACCTGCTTCCACCCACTTGGAGAAGTAGTCAGTTAAAACTAATAGAAATCGTACCTTTCCTCCTCCCACTAGTAGGGGACTGACTATGTCCATTCCCCATTTGATGAAAGGCCATGGGGAAGTGACTGAGTGGAGGGGCTCTCCTGATTGGTGTATCATGGGGGCATACTTTTGACATTGTTCGCATCGGCGAACGTATTCTGCTACCTCTTTCTTCATGGTGGGCCAATAATAACCGGCTCGTATTATGCAGCATACGAGGGCGCGGTTGCCTGTATGGGCACCGCAGTGACCCTCGTGTACCTCTTCGAGTACTGGTCTCATTTGGTGCAGCCCTAGGCACTTGGCCAGGGGTCCGCCAAACGTCCTTTTGTAGAGCTCGTGGTTTATCAGGCAATACCTGGCGGCCTGTACGTAGAGCTTCTTTGCTTCTTTTTTGTCGAGTGGGATTGTACCATCCTACAGATAGGATACAAATTGGTTGCGCCAGTCCCAAGTCAAATTTAAAGAGAGTGCCTCAGTGTGATCAATGGATGAATGGAGGAGGGTGACCATGCTTTCTTTGTTGAAGTTTTTAGTGGCTACGACCAATTTTGCCAAATTGTCTGCTTCAACATTCCGTGCCATCGGAATTTGTTCGAAGCGGCACTCATCGAACTCATTCATTAATCTGTGGATCTCTGACTGATATTTTTGCAATCTCTGCTCCTTGATTTGGTAAGTCCCAATGAGCTGGTTCACTACGAGTTGGGAATTGCAGTGGAGAACAAGTCGTCGAGCCCCATATTTGATGGCTAGTTTTATACCTGCAATAACAGCCTCATACTCGGCCTCGTTGTTAGTCATTTCGGGGCACCGCACGAACTGGCGAATTATTTCACCCGTGGGGACCTCGAGAATGAGTCCTAATCCTGATCCCGAGGCATTAACGGCGCCGTCAGTGTAAAGAGTCCATAGGTCGGTGTTGGAGGAGGTACGACGTGCCTCCAGTTCCACTTCTGGCAGTATTTCTGCGCTGAAATCGGCTATAAAGTCGGCAAGTACTTGTGACTTGATGGCGGTTCTTGGGTGATATGAGATATCGTGCTCGATGAGCTCTATAGCCCATCTAGCGAGTCTGCCTGATAACTTAGGCTTATGTAGGACACTTCTCAAGGGGAAGGTCGTTACTACTTTTATGGGGCGGCACTGAAAATAGGGTCGGAGCTTTCGTGAAGCTACGACCAATGTCAGGGCTAACTTTTCAAGGTGTGGATACAGTGTTTCGGCGTCCACTAAGTTTTTGCTAATATAGTAAATAGGAGATTGTGTACCTTCATTTTCGCGAACCAAGACTGCGCTGACGGCGACCTCGGAGACGACCAGATATACCAGCAGGGGCTCGCCTGGACTCGCTTTGGCCAGTAGTGGTGACAAAGATAAGTATGCTTTCAATTTTCTCAAGGCTTTGACGCATTCCTCGTTCCATTATAACACGTTGTCCTTTCTCAACACATTGAAAATTTTATGGCACCTGTCGGAGGACCGTGAGATGAATCTGGATAGGGCGGCTATTCGATCCGTCAGCTTTTGTACCTATTATTTGCTGTTCAGAATCTCAGGTATTGCATCTATCGCCTTGATCTGATCTAGGTTGACCTCGATGCCTCGTTATGACACGAGAAATCCTAAGAATTTTCCCGAGGCCACGCCGAAGGCGCATTTCTCGGGGTTCGGCTTCATCCCATACCTTCTCAATATTTCGAAGGCTTCTTTTAGACGGTCGATGTGGTCTTCTTTCTTTGTCGACTTCACCAGCATATCGTCGATGTAGACTTCCATGGTCTTACCGAGTTGTTCTTTGAACATTCTGGTGACCAGTCTTTGGTACGTAGCCCCCGCATTTTTGAGCC
>MU744762.1:0-31129 GCA_026770625.1 Nicotiana glauca | reverse complement strand
GTACCAGATACCCTGGTGTTATTTGTAAATAGAGTGTTGTGCCCGAGGGGCTGACTTGTGTGCGGACTTGCACTACCTGATATGGCATTCATATGCTTAATGTTGGAAAAAAGAATATTTTCAAAAGAGATTTTTAAACTGAGCTAGATGTTTCTAAAGGATTTTCACGTTTTTACTATTTTGTTCAAAAGGTGGTACTGTACTATATATCATGATAGAGTGTTCTTACGTAATTTCTTACCGCTCAGTTATTATTTACTCTTATTACCACTGAGTTGGAAGTACTCACTTTACTCCCTGCACCACGTGTGCAGATTCAGGTGTCCCGGGAGCATAGTTGAGCTATTTGCTGCTTCAGAGTTTCTCAGGAGTTATCGAGGTAGCTGCCTGACATTCGCAGGACTCGACTCCTCCCCTATTCCTTTATTATTTCCGCATTTTAGAACAGAAAGATGTATTATTTTGTTATCTTAGAGGCTCTAGGCTCATGACCCCAGGTGTTTGGGAGATGTTTACTAAGTCAGTGATTCATACTGTCTCTATCTAGATTATTGGTTAATAGACTTGTCAAACGGTAATTTAATACTATAAATTGGAAATGGTGGTGTGATTGAGTTGTGGGTGTTAATTGGTTGGGCTTGCATAGCAATTGTGTTGGGCGCCATCACGACCGGGATTGAGGTCGTGACAAGTAGAATGAGACCATTACACATCTCTTTTTTGAGTGCAAAATTTCTACTGAATTATGGGGAAAGATGCTTCTATGGCAAGGGTTAAGAAGACCTGTGATGACATGGCAAGAAGAACTACACTGGGCTGTTACCAAAATAAAAGGCAAAAATGTCAATGCTGAGATCTATAGAAGGACATTTGCAAGATGTGTTTACTAGATTTGGCAAGAGAGGAATGTAAGGGTATTTCAGAGTAACCAAAGAAGTGTTGGGATTATTACAAGACAAGTGATTCAAGACATATTCTGTAGAGGGACATGAAGCATACGATGGCCAGGAGGCTTGAAAGCTTGAACTTCTACCCATAGTGTAATTACACCGATAGGTTGTTACAGTAGATTGTAGTAGGCGACTGTTCTTGTAACTGCTTAGAAGTTCTGTAGTTGCTGAGAGCTTTGAGGCTTCATGCCTAACTCTATAGCTTTTTGTTGCTTAGAACCTGTACATAATTCCTTTAATGAAATAAAATTTTATTTACCAAAAAAAAAATCATCTTCTGTACTACAAGCTAATTATATCATTATCTCATTCTCAGTGTATGTATTATCAACAGGGGCGAATCTACCTTAGTCCAAGCGGTGTCACGTGAAACCGCTTCGTCGGAAATTTTTACTAAATATATAGAACTCCAACAGGTAAAATGAACTAAATGTAATAAAGTAACACCACTTGACAACAATAGACATGTAGCACAGTTGGTCAAGTGCTTCAATTTTGTTGAACGTCGCTAGTTCGAATCTGCGTGGCTTCATCTTTGTTTTAAATTCTTTGTGCATTAAGACATCTTCTTGTGCAGGTTTGGCTATTTCTTCCTATTCATTTTCTTTATCAATATTGAAATTGATTAATAACAATTTGCATAATCAAATTAATGATGAGTTTTTGTGTGATTACTTGGTGTTTTATATATATATATATGTGGCTTCATATTTGTTTTAAATTCTTTGTGCATTAAGACATCTTCTTGTGCAGGTTTGGCTATTTCTTCCTATTCATTTTCTTTATCAATATTGAAATTGATTAATAACAATTTGCATAATCAAATTAATGGTGAGTTTTTGTGTGATTACTTGGTGTTATATATATATATGAAAAAGTATTTACTATTATTTAAAATAAGGTTATATTGAATATATTTTAAAAAATAAAAATTCATATTTAGTAAGATATTTGAGTTGTGTTCTATAAAATAATACGAATTATATTTTTTTTTAATATGATGTTATAGTGAATTATTATATGTTTAGTGTTCAAAATTGTGACACCACTTATGAAAAATTCTGCGTACACCACTGTTTATCAATGCACTTACGCCAATGTACTTTGATATTAGGATTCTACTTGTGAAAGTCCATCGCAGATGAGAATTTTCTCCTAGAAAAAATAGTTAAATAGATTTCTTTCTTTTTTCTTAGAAAAATAGTAAGTTTTGGAGTTTCTGAGTTTGGATTTAGTTTCCTAGGTCGATTTTGTATCAGGAAAATGATCATGTATAGCCGCTCTCAAAATAATAGCCGAAAATATATGTATATATATTTGTATGTTATATATAAAAAATATACAAAATTTTATACACTTTTGCGATTACCGAATGTAAATAGTTTTTGCCGTGAGGTAAAAGTGATTTTTGCCCGAGTATCTATGTGTCCAAAGGTGAGTGATGCCTTGTGTAGTACTCATGGGAATCACTCAATTTTATTTTTTTTAGCTTTCATCCGGTGTTTTGTTGTTCGCATTGGAGTCTGATTAATCCGTATTAGCGTCGAAATGTCCCATTCTGGGAGTAAAACACTCCCTAATAAAAATAATTTTATACTCAAGATTCGAACCCGACACCTATGATTAAGGATGGAGGAGGATTTACTGCTCCGAAACCACTCAACTTGTCAACGTTATATACAATGAAATCTACCAAAAATGTGTTAACCTTTAATTTCCAACCAATTTTACTAAATGTAGCAAATGCTTTTTAGTTGAAACTACAAGGGGCAGAAAGACAAAAATTATGTGACATACCTTTTAAGAAAATGACTGTTGGTAAAAACAAGAGGTAAAGTAAGTCTAGCTGCTTGAAAGTGGTTGAAATTTCTATTGACCACAAAACCATATGCTATGTTACTTGTTTTTCTCAACAATCCAACAAACCTTAAAATCTCACTAATTAATTATTCTTCTTGTTTTTCTTATATTTTTATAATTTTACGACGACCTTAGGCTGCAGAATTTGGAACTTGTCAAAATCTTAAGTCACTTTTATCTATGTTCCCTTGCAATACCATGAAAATTAGGCGTACTACCTATACTAAAGTTCACATTCGAACTATTTAAACAGTGACAAACTCAGAAATTTGGTGTGATATATAAATTTTAGTATTTTATATATAAAAAATAATATTTGACATTTGACCTATATGCACAATATAATTTTCTAGTGATAGAGGGTATTCAATTGACATCTTTGCCCAGCATTTAAGAACTACACAGTTTTTTATTGTCAATATAATTACTACTAACAAATCAGAGAGGAGAAAGGACAAGGTGTATGTTCAAGAAGAATAGCAGCTAACTAAATCGGCAGCCCGGTACACTAAGTTTTCGTTATGCGCGAGATTCGGAGAAGGGAACTACAAGGGTCTATTGTACATAGTCTTACACTGCATTTCTGCAAGAGGTTATTTCAAAGGCTCGAACCCCTGACCTCCTAGTCACACTGTAGCAACTTTACCAGTTACATCAAGCCTCCACTTTCAAAATAATAACTAACTATAGGATAGTATTTAAATGTTAGTTCTCTTAGAGTAATCTTGAGAAAATAATAACATTATAAGTAACCTAATCAAGTTGATATTAATTATTTAGCAGTTAGAGGATCATAGTCAAATTCATTTGTTGATTAACTTCAACAGCAAGACTAGTTACAAGTTTTCAATTTTCCCACTTGCTCCTTTACTTGTGCTTGATTTTTGGCAAGGGAAATGGACTGCTGGTGGTGGCTGATTTAGTGGTTACTATAAAAATGCACAAAGTTTATATAAAATTTCAAGAATTGATTTTAAATATATGAAGTTGGATATTTAATTGATGAACCAACTAACCAAATTACAAATCAATGAATTTGAAGGATTATTGATAGGAACACTCAACAATTGCTTCTCTCAGTCTTAACCTTATCTTCTTGTTTACTCCGAATGTCCTACCAATTGACATTAATTTAGCATATACTGTAATGTTTAATGTCTTTCTCTATATAGTATCTAGCAGTACAATTTTAAGGGAAGATGATATGTTCCTGTTCATGCTACTACATTTAGTTCGTTTCACTACTGATAAAATAGGAATTCACGACGGACAAATTGTTAGTAAACTATATTTGTAAAATAATTTTGGAGAAAATAAAATAACATAAACAGAAATATAAACGAAACAAAAGTTAATACGAGCCCACTGAATTCACAGTGTTTCCTTAAGGATTTAATCCCTTCCCAGTACCCAAGGTTATGGATTATTTACTCACAGGATAGAACGAATTACACACTGGTGTAGTGGTATTTCAAACCCAAAACACGCGAATACAAACTTCGGTAGCAAATTACACTTTCTGCTGCTTTCTTTGAAGTTAAAACAAATGCAAAAGAAGGAGGAGAAACTCAAAAAATCATATCAAAAATCTGAGAGTATGGACTTGTATTTATAGCCAATGTTGGGCTGAAATCTGAAGAGGTGCAACTCTTCAGAATGGTTGTTTATGCAAAACGGCCACAACATAAATGGCTATTTACTCAACAATAAAGAGGAAAAATAAAGAAGAAAAATTGAAGAAGGTAGTTAATTTTCTATTACCAAAACAGAAAATGAAAAAATGGAAATGGTTGGGTTTTAATATTAATATTTTTGGATTTAATATTAATATTTTGTTATTAAAATAGATATTTAATAACATTTTTGTCTATATTTATTATTAACAAATAAATTTGGTCCAAAAAATTAATCAATCAATTGGCCAAATTTGAATCCGAGGCCGAGCCGAGCGAGCGAGCGAGCGACGGCGCGAGGCTTGCCGTCTTCTCAACTCTTTAAGAGATAGAACGTCTAGAAGAAGAGCAATTACCTATATACCCATTAAAAACCTCTTCCTCTTCTAATATGGGACAATGTCCCTTTGTCAAGGGGGTTCACTTAAAATTTTCATTTCCCTCCATTTCTCATTCACCATCTTAATATACTTAAAATTCCAACAATTCCCACATGAATGGAAAATGGCTAAATCACAATAATATGCATGAAAAACTGTGTGATTCCCAAGCAATGATTAATTACATCTGGATAAGTAGGGTTCCCTTTGAACTTTTCATAGTGAACTTATGTTGGATATACTCGGTCAATCGGTAGATTTGACATCTTTGAACCGTCGAACTTTGGTGTATACCTAGACAATTATAGGTCACACAACCAACCCTTAACCGTCTTTAGTTCTCATTGTTGTGTTCGTTTCAGCCATGAACATCGCCTGGTTTCATAAGTGCGCAGAAAACTGGCCTTACAAATTCTCCTAGAAGCGGATAACACGTTACACTTATATAGGTGATTCCTAAACGTGTCATCCCGTAGATACACTATTTGATATACCCCGTATCAAATTTAGAAATCATTAAAAATCCTTAAGGTATTGAACATTGTCTCATCTCGAGAATGGATCAAAATTTTAGTTGACAATGTTGAACCGTCATTAATGACTTTGTTTGATCTCCTTGAAGCTAGATCTTGGGATCTCGAGTCTTCTAGGTAGAGTTACTGCCACAATGACTTGTTCTCGGCCATAGTCTTATTCCCTTTGATGATTTCTCAACTATCTCTCTAGTTAGGACTTTTTTGAGTGGATCCGACACATTATCACTTGACTTTACATAGTCAATCGTAATAATTCACCTAGAGAGTAATTGCCTAACGGTTGTCACACCTTCTTTTGGCACTACCGCACCCCCCGCGAAAAGTATAATAAAGGAGTTTTTTCACTTAAAGGACGATCGAAACGGGATTTAGTTATTAATTATTCAGAGTCGCCACTTGGGAGATTAATGGTGTCCCAAGTCACCGATTGAATCCTGAACCGAGGAAATTAATTACTCTATTTAACAGTCCGCGAACCAGAAATTCGGGTAAGGAATTCTGTTAACCCGAGAGAAGGTGTTAGGCATTCCCGGGTTCCGTGGTTCTAGCACGGTCGCTCAACTGTCATATTTAGCTTATTTATCTGATTTTACAACATGTTTTAACCTATGTGCCTTTTATTAGTAATCCGCTTTTATTATTATTTTTTTAAGGAGAATTGCAACGTCGTGAAAATGCGTTTCGAACCACGTCGCACCAGTGCACCCGTGGTTGTCAATACATTTCGACTTCGTTGAGATTTAGATTTGGGTCACATAAATGTGCACCCGTATTTAGGAAGGTAATATTATTAAAATATGTGCCTAAAGCAACTACGCGTTTATTAACTTTGCGAGGGCCATAGAAATTTGCTAAATGGCACGTCTCGAAATCTAAGGGAAAAGCGCTGAACTAAATGAACTACGAATACTCATATTTAACTAATTAGGGATTAAGTATCGCAACTACGTTACGGGAACCGTAACCGTAGTTGTGATAATTTATTTAATTAACCGCGTCTAAAGCAACCCATGCACATTTACTAATTATTTTCCTAAATTTGGAATCACTCGTGAAAGCCAAGAGCCATGGATTTTCGGCTCAAAATTCTGCCAAACAAGATATGAATAAACAAACGACCAACATTGAACTTAATACATAATTAACACATACGAAAAGCAACAGCAATGGACAATTCTTATCATGCTAAGTATTTAAAAACTACATGAACAAAATAACAAGACTCCTTTGATTTGTTAAATGAAACGAATCTTTCGACGCACATGGAGAAAATTTCAAAATACCAAGTATTTAAATGAACCTTTGATTTAAAAACGACGCACATGAACAAAATACATGAATCTGGCGTAGCATGATACAGCTCGACGCACATGGAGCAAATTTTGATTCAGCATAGCTATTTCAATTCAAGGTTTCAATGATACATTAACTTAGCAAATAACTCGTATATGAATCAAACAAACACAGTCCAATAATAAAATATTCAGACGAAAAAAAACTGGACCAACAGAAGCAATTATTTAAGATCAACAATTTATTAAAGGAAATGAACCTTTCATATGGGAATTCTGTCGATAAACTGAGAAGACAAACTTCTTCATGAAGTGGATAACGAAACCAACAGAAATGCACGTTCAATATCAGTCATGGAATAAAGAAACAAGTCATACACATACATACAACTGGACGTAAACAACATAAACAATACAACAAAAACATAACCGGGAACTTTATCGACTCTCGACGGAGCTACGAACAGACCTCGATGGATTGACCGGAAAAACCTCTCACGTTCATATATGTGTGTGCTGCTGGACGCAATGGATAGGAGGAGAAGGACGACGCCACTGGTTTCCGGGGTCGTTGACGGGGCAGCGGACTACTGGTCGACGGACAGGTGAGCTGAAACGAGAAGGAATGTTGCTCGTCGCTACTGGTCGACGAGTTCAAGCTGGAGGCGGGCTGGATGGTGGCTGTTTTGGCGTGACAGTGGGGCTGAAGCAGCAGCTGGACAGTGAGGGAGACGTCAATGGCGGACGAGAAGGCAGCAGCGATGGACTGGACTGGTCGTCGATGGTGAACGACGGGCTGCTGTCGCAGCGGGGATGGTCGTTCTCGACTGGGGGCTGAAGGGTTTTCTCCTGGTTTTTGTTAGTGTTTTTGTTGCTTTTTTCATGACGAAGAAGATGAAACCAGTAAGTATTTCAAAAACGTGTGTCTCCTCCCTTGTATTTCTCTGTGTGTTTGTATATATCCCCTTTTACGTGAGAGAAAAATCTGCTCCTCTTTTCAATGTATTTTTCATCCGTGTATTCCACATATCCGCAAATCTTGCCCCAAAATATGCAAAAGGTGTCTCCCACTACTCTAGGATTTAGGGTAGTGGGGTTGGGTACGGGTTTTGGGCTTAGGTTGTTATGGGCTAGGTCCGAAAATTAGGCCTAAAAACGGGTAGTTTGAACCCAAATATTATTCTTTGCCTGGAACCGAGAATAAAATATGATATTATTTAATTAATCCTACGTAAATAAAATAACTATCAAAAATAAGAATGACAATTAAAATAAAGCTATATTTTTTTTGTAATTTTCGAAATTAGCCAAAGATAAAGAAATATGGTAATATTATATAAAGTAATATTTTTGTATATTTTTTTTAAGTTTATGAAAACTACATAAACTAAAATTTATATATCCCCTTTTTTGTTATTTTTATTTTTGTGACGAAAATAAAGTAAAGCGTGAAAAATAGCTGAAATAGCTATATTAAGGCTAAATTAAATATTTTACGCTAAAAATATGAAAAATCTCGGGGAGGGTTAAAATCACACGTCTACAGTTTTATGTCTTCATCGTGTATGATGAGATTTACCGTTATACATAACGATGCCAGCCTTTCCAATTGCCGCTTGACTATCACAATATATGCATATTGGTGCCAACGATTTGGGCCAAAATAAAATGTCTTCCAAGAAATTCCGGAGCCATTCAGCTTCTTCACCGGCTTTATCTAAGGCTATAAATTCAACCTCCATTGTAGAGCGGTCAATACACGTACGTTTGGAGGACTTTCCAGATACTACTCCTCCACCAATAGTGAATACATATCCACTTGTGGACTTAGAATCGGTTGAACTGATGATCCAATTTGCATCACAGTATCCCTCAATCACCGTAGAATATTTACTGTAGTGCAAAGCAAAGCCCTGGGTATGTTCTAAATATCCCAAAACTCGTTTCATTGCCATCCAATGAGATTGACCTGGATTGCTCATGTATCGACTCAATTTACTTATAGCACAAGCAATATCTAGTCGTGTACAATTTTTTATGTACATTAAGCATCCCAACACACGAGCATAATCCAAATGTGACTTTGGCCTTTGTTCTTTGCTAATGCAAGATTCATGTCAATTGGAGTCTTTGCAATTTTAAACCCTAAGTGTTTGAATTTTTCAAGTACTATCTTAATATAATGAGATTTTGACAATGCCAGACTTTGAGGAGTCTTATGGATATTAATCTCCAGAATTAAATTAGCAGCTCTCAACTCCTTCATATCAAACTTGCTAGTTAGCATACGCTTAGTAGCATTTTTGTTGGCAATGTCATTACTCATTATCAGCATATCGTCCACATATAAGCTAGCAATGACTATGTGATTTGGAACATTTTAATGTACATACATTTATCACATTCATTTATCTTAGAACTATTTGACAACATTGTTTGATCAAATTTTGTATGTCATTGTTTGGGTGCTTGTTTTAGTCCGTAAAGGGACTTAACAAATCTACAGACCTTTTTTTCTTTACCTGGAACCACAAACCTTTCAGGTTGTTCCATGTAGATTTCTTCCTCTAAATCTTCATTCAAGAAGGTCGTCTTAATGTCCATTTGATGAATTTCAAGACCATACACTGCAGCTAATACTACTAACATCCATATGAACATAATTATTGTAACTGGAGAGTATGTATCAAAGTAGTCAAGACCTTCTCATTGTCTATATCTTTTGACTACAAGTCTTTCCTTAAATTTATCAATAGTGCCATCATCTTTCATTTTCCTTTTAAAGATTTATTTAGAACCCAGAGGTTTATTTCCAGGAGGAAGATCAATCAATTCCTATGTATGGTTGTTAAATATGGATTCTATTTCACTATTGACTGCCTCCTTCCAAAACAATAATTCCGGAAAAGATATAGCTTCTTTAAATGTCCGAGGTTCATTTTCCAATAAGAAAGTCAAAAAATCTGGTCCAAATAATGTAGACGTTCTTTAACGTTTACTACGTCTTGGATCCTTCTAATTAAATGTACTTTCTTTTGTTTCTTCCCGAGGTCGTTTAGATCCTTCCCCAATCGACTCATATTCTTTTTTATATGTATATATATATTTTCAAAGAACTCAGAATTATCTGATTCTATAACCATATTATTGTGAATGTCAAAATTTCTGATTTATGAACTAGAAATCGATATGCTTTACTATTTGTCGCATATCCTATGTAAACACAATCAACAGTTTTCGGTCCTATTTTTACCCTTTTGGGTTTAGGAACTTGCACTTTTGTCATACACCCCCATATTTTAAAATAATTCAAGTTGGGCTTCCCTCCTTTCTATTTTTCATATGGAATGGATTGTGTTTTGCTATGGTGCACTCGATTTAGGATTCAGTTAGCCGTAAGAACGACTTCCCCCTACACGTTCTGTAGTAAACAAGAACTTATCAACAATGCGTTCATCATCTCCTTTAGTGAACGATTCTTTCTTTCCGTAATCCCATCGGATTGGGGTGTGTAAGGGGTTATTTTTTGATGAATAATTTCATATTCTAAATATATTTGTTCAAAAGGAGATTCATATTCACCACCCCGATCATTTCTTATCATTTTGATTTTCTTGTTAAGTTGAATTTCAACTTTATTTTTGTATTGCTTGAATGCGTCTATTGCTTCATATTTACTATTAAGTAAGTAAACATAGCAATATCGAGTACTATCGTTAATAAAAGTTATGAAATACTTCTTTCCATCGCGAGATGGTATTGACTTCATATTGCAAATATTTGTGTGAATTAAGTCTAAAGGATCTGAATTCCTTTCAGGTGACTTATAAGGATGTTTAACATACTTAGATTCCACACATATTTGACATTTTGATTTTTGCATTCAAACTTAGGCAATACTTCCAAGTTAATCATTTTTCGCAAGGTTTTATAATTAACATGACTCAAACGTATATGTCAAAATTCATTTGACTCAAGTAACTAAGACGAAGCTAAAATTTTATTATTATTCTCAACAACCATTGCATTCAGCTTGAAAAGGCCCTTAGTGAAGTAACCTTTTCCTACAAATATTTCGTTCTTACTTATTACAACTTTATCGGATACAAAAATATATTTAAAACCATTCTTAACAAAAAATCCAATAGAGACTAAATTTTTCCTAATCTCGGGAACATGAAGGACGTTGTTCAAAGTCACCACTTTGCCGGAGGTCATTTTTAGAAATATCTTCCAACATCCATCAATTTTGGCGGTTGCAGCATTTCCCATAGAAAGAGTTTCTTCGGGTCCAACAGGAGCATATGTTGCAAAGCTTCCCTAACAACACAAAAATTGCGAGTGGCTCCAGAATCAATCCACCACTCATTAGGATTTCTCACCAGGTTGCATTCAGAAAGCATAGCACACACCATCAACATCTTCATGCTTTTCAACCATGTTTGCTTGACCTTTCTTCTTATCTTTGTTCGGAGCACGATACTCCGTAGATTTGTGTCCAGCTTTTGCATAGTTATAGTAATTTCTGTTTAACCGTTTATTGCTTGGGTTGTTTTTCGGTCCAGAAACTTGCTTCCTCTTTCTCTTATTTTGAGAAGTATCCTCAACAATGTTTGCTCCCATTATTGTTCCACGACCTATTTTTTCAGCAGCTTTGTTGTCCTCTTCGATTCTCAACCGAACAATAAGATCTTCAAGGGACATTTCTTTGCGTTTGTGTTTCAAGTAGTTTTTGAAGTCCTTCGACAAAGGAGGCAACTTCTCAATCATCGCTGCTACTTGGAATGTTTCATTGATGACAAGACCTTCAATGAAAATTCTGTTAGTAAAATTACTAAAATTACTACTTTCAACATCAGTATTAATTCAATTTATACCTTCAGCAAGAAGATCTTGAATAATCACTTACAATTTCTAGACTTAGGTAATAACAGACTTGCTATCTACCATTTTGTAGTCCAAAAATATAGCGGCAACGGATTTCTTCAACCCGGCATCTTCTATTTTATATTTCTTTTCAATCGTAGTCCATAATTCTTTTGATGTCTCTACGCCATTGTAGACATTATACAAATCGTCCTCCAATCCGCTAAAAATATAATTTTTGCACAGAAAATCAAAATGCTTCCACGCTTCAATCACGAGAAAGCGTTCATTCTCTGGAGTTTCTTCGGGCAGAACAGTAATATCTTCCTTAATGAATTTCTGTAGACTTAAAGTAGTCAAGTAGAAGAACATCTTCTGCTACCACCGCTTGAAATCCAACCCAAAAATTTTTCGGGTTTCCCAGCCGGTGCCAATGTCGGTGTTCGACTTGTTGATGCATTGGCAGTCACCATTGGAACGGCCTGATTCCCATTATCATTAATCATTTCTATAAAAGAATGACACAAACAAATGTTAAAATTACGTAGATTTTAATCTCCAACGGAATATAAAACCACAAAGGTTTTTAATCTCCAGAACACTGAATATAACATAAATACATAATACAAATTAAATTCCTTAAGCTTGTATGTAAACTTTATTTGTAAAATAATTCTGGAAAAAATAAAATAATATAAACAAAAATATAAACGAAATAAAAGTTAATCTGAGCCCATGGAATTGACAGTGTTTCTTTAAGGAATCTAATCCCCTCCTAGTACCCAAGGTTAAAATTTTCTCCCAGGATAGAGCGAATTACACACTGGTGTAGTGGTACTTCAAACCCCAGTGTTTCAGCGAACACAAAGTTCGATAACAAATCACACTTATTGTTGCTTTCTTTGAAGTTAAAACAAATCCAGAAGGAGGAGACACACAGAAAATCGTATGAAAAATCTGAGAGAATGGACTTGTATTTATAGCCAATGTTGGGCTGAAAACTGAAGAGGTGCAACTCTTCAGAATGGTTGTTTATACAAAACAACCACAACATAAATACCATAATATAAATGGCTATTTACTCAACAATAAAGAGGAAAAATTGAAGAGGGTAGTTAATTTTTTGTTACCAAAACAGAAAACGGAAAAATGGAAACGGTTGAATTTTAATATTAATATTTTATTTTTAAAAAGGATATTTAATAACATTTCTGTTAATATTTATTATTAACAAATAAATTTGGTCCAAAAGAATAATCAATCAATTGACCAAATCCGAAGCTGAAGCTGAGCGAGCGAGCGACGATGATGACGGCGGCGCGAGGCTTGCCTTCTTCTCAACTCTTTAAGAGCTAGTAGAAGAGCAATTACTTATATACCCATTAAAACCCTCTTCCTCTTCCAATAAGGGACAATGTCCCTTTGTCAAAGGGGTTCACTTAAAATTTTCATTTCTCTCCATTTTTCATTCGTCCTCTTTTAAGCATTTAATATACCTAAAACCCCAATACAAATTATATAGCTAAATAGAAAAATACGTTGTTAATCCTATTTAGGATGAATGAACTACAGATTGTCAAAAAAAACTGTTAGCGATGAGCGATTTGCCTAAAGTATTATATCTATTCTCTTTTAGAAGGTTTATCAACTTAAAAGTATCGCTGGTCATCTTCTTCTCCATGTCCATATCATCCTGACCTCCATCATGGACCTTACGGACCGAGGCAGAGCCACATTATTGACTACGGATTTCGTGAAATTCAGTAACTTTAGTTCAAATTATGTATTTGTCTTAAATTTTTTATTAAATATATACAAATTATTAATTTAGAACCCGGTAATTTAAAAGGGTTAGGATCTCAAATCCATAAGCTTGAATTCTGGCTCCGCCTCTAATTACGGTTAACACTAATGGTAACCGTGAATAAATGAATAATAAATTCAGATCACATTATGATAGTTGGAGTAAAAGATTGTACTACACTCTCTGTGTTAGTGTTTAATCTTAGGTTTCTTTAGCAGCATTATGTCATAACTAGTTGGATAGCTTATATAGCAATTAAGAGATTAAATGCAGGGCTACTATTACTATTTTGAAATTGGTATTAGTGATAAGTCATTTTCTTTATTTAACTATCAACTCTTTCTAATTCTAATATCATCATCTTCTGTACTACAAGCTAATTATATCATAATCTCATTCTCAATATATTTGTGATGGATGATCATGCCCAATTATGTCTTTGCGGAAAGGGCTAAGCGATTGCTGCAAAAATAATCCAGTTCAAACTTCCGAAGTCGAATCCTACAGGGAACTAACTTATTTGCTACAACTTTTTATTATCACTAATGATAAGCCCAAACAACTTTTCAGAGTTCAAGATTTAATTTGTGAATTAATAAGAATTACTTAAGTAAGAAAAAAAGACAGTAAACTATCAACTAGAAAGAGAAAGGTTAAATCAAGGATGAAAAGATCTAGGATTTATGATTTCTCCGATTGCCGGATTAATTCCTTACTCGTTAGTTATAATAACGCTACAACACTCTTTAAAGATGATGAGTTCTTGCTTACCATAATTATCTCTCGAACAATTACGATAATTTACTAGAAGTATTCTCTCGAACTACTCTACCTAACAATTCGTACAACTCATAAATATCGCACCAAAGCTTCGTTATCTCTAATTCCGCTTTTAAATTCAAGTAATTAATCTCTTAATTTACTCGAAAGTGGTGTTGTTCAACAATAATCTAATCAAGTGTTCTCTCTTGTTGGAAAACTAATTCAAAGTTGTAGTAGGAAACCTTAATTATTTAGGATTTTATTTATTTAATTCATATCTAAATATGATTTGCAGTTAGAATAAATATAGAAATAAGCTTTCCTATTTCTAGTTGAAATAGGTTTTATACTAGGGAAAAGGGTCAAAATTGCCCATCTACTATTCTTTATTGGTTACTTGTGCCATCAGTTACACTTTTCGGCCATTCTCGTCCATGCCGTTAATGACGTTTGAAAAAATACCCCTAATCCTAACATTTTGACAGTGTGGCAGCTGACCATATCAATTTTATCCAAGGCAGCTGCCATGTCAGCGGTCCCACCAAATTAAAACCCCAGAACACCCATTTCATTCCCTTATCCCACCCGTGACCCGTGACCCGTGACCTATTTGCCCACTAAATTAATAAGATAGAACCATCCAAATTAACAAAGAGAGTCATTTTGTCTGCATCCACTCGATAGAAACGAGAGAGAAGAGTGTGGAAGATTCCAAAGAAAATCCTCTTTTTTCTTTGTTTAATGTTGTCCAATGTAAGATTTTTTCCCAAAATCTGAACTTTTTTACTAGTTTCATGTTCTTGTTATTTATAAATGAAGCATTTTTTTCTTAGGGTTCACATTTCTTTTATGTTAAAGTAAGGGTTTTAGACTATGCTTCGTGGATTAGGATTTTTCTTGCTCAGATATGTGATTTGTCGTTTAGGGTTTTTCTTTGACTGTATTTTTGTCGTTGTTTGTGTTTGCATATGACTTTCACCTTTTTACCCTACTTATTTATCTAATTGTATTGGTCGGTCAGGGTATATTGGTGGAATTGATGATATTTGGTACTTATTTTAGAAGAACTTTCTCTTGTTTAGGATTTCAAGTATGTGTGGTCCCTTTTGTTTTTTAAAGAAGGGTCGGTTAAGGTTTTTTTAACTGAAAAAGGATATGAGCTATTTGTTAACAAATGACTTGTTGCTATTTGGTCCCCTGTTTCACTAGCATTTACTTTGAAGATGATGCCCATGTGGGTCTCTTACATATATATTTTGTCCTTATTTTATTGAGATGGGATTCTAAGTTTGATACTTTATTATATGGTCCCTCATATGCATGCTTGTGTCTGTTTCTTTATCATAGGACCTCATTCAATTTTTTTTCTTTATTCATCTACCTCTGTACCATTTTCTTATTCCCTTTATTTATCAAACTGTTTTGTTTATTCAAGCTTTTCCTTACATGTTTATTTATTATTTCCGTACCTCTTATGTTTGTTACTTCTTTATGCATTTACTATGATTGGATGTAATAACTTTATTCATGGTTAATATACAACCTTTTATAGATGGCGCTAGTTGAGTTAGTTTTTATCATGGTGGGGAATGGACTAGTAAGCTACGTCCGATGTATAAAGAGAAGTATATGCACATCAATAAAGGTTCTAACTCTAACTTGATCTCTTATGCTGATTTAGGTGATGAATTTGATACCAAGTTGCATCAATTAATAGTAAGTGGTCTTACTGGTAGATATTATGAAGTAGATGGGCATGTTGGGATTAGGACTCTATTGGACTTTGTTAGTGAACAATGTAATGTTATTAATTTATTTGTTGTAGAAGAGTGTGAACCAGCAATTGATGTACCTAATATAGTCACTCACAGTGATTCACACATAGTAGAAGTTGAAGTTGCTACTGATTGTAGTGATAATGATAGTGAGGAAAATGATTCTGATTCTCCCGAATTAAATTATGATGAATTTGAAAACTTTTTTTACAAAAGAGGAGGGACATCAATGATAAGTTAGCTGACTATAAAGAGTTAAATAGGTCAATGACATTTAAAGATATACCTGAAGCTAGGAAAATGATCAACATGTATTGTCTTGCAAATGGATATGACTAGAAACAAGTTAAAAGTGACCCAAGAAGGCTTAGGTTTATCTACGTTGGTGACTGCCCATTTGTTTGCTATATATCTAAGGATTCTTCAGGGGTAGGGTTAAATTCAAGACTTTAGATCCTGAGCACACATGTGAACCTGCATTCGAAAATCAAAGAGTTGATGCAAATACAAAAGCTGCTTACTTTAAAAAAGGCTTGCAAGATAACCCCAAAATTAAGGTTAGAGAGATGAAGGCAAGCTTGAAAGCTGCATTTAATGTAAATGTCAATGAATCTAAGTGCAAAAGGGCAAAAAAAATTATTTTGGAGAAACTTGAAGGTAGTTTTATAGATGAATATAATAAGCTTGTTGCCTATGTCAATGAATTGAAACTTAGAAATACTGGGAGTGATGTGATAATGAACTTATCAAAAGATGCTCTTGAAAAAGGCAAAAGGAGGTTCTTAAGGATGTATATTTATTTTCAAGCAATGAAGTATAGGTTTAAGAGTGGTTTGAGACCTTTCATTGGATTGGATGGAATATTTTTTAAAGGGAAGGCTAAAGGTCAGATGTAGGTGGTTGTTGGTAGAGGTGATGACATGGGGAAATGATTACAGTCCTAAAATCATGGAGTTGTACAACCAATTCATGAGGATTGCATTGAAATGTCATGTTATTGGCAGTGCAGACAATGAATATGAGGTGACTGAAAGTAGTGACAGGCACACTGTAAATCTGAGGTTAAAGAAATGCACCTGCAGGGCATGGGATCTTTGTGGTATTCCATGTCCTCATGCAATTTGTGCATTATTGCACAAGAAAGTGGGCCCTCTAAGTCAAATTCATTGGTACCTCACCAAAGAGACTTATCTCCAAACTTATTCACATAGTTACAACCAGTAAGAGGAGAAAAGTTTTGGAATATTGACCCATCATAATACATGGCTCCACCTCCTTTGGTAAATATGATTGGGAGACCAAAGGTTAAGAGAACAAGATAAAAAAAATGAGGAAATTAATAGGCAAGGACAATGTTCTCAGTCAAGGAAAGGGAGGGTAATGACATGTAACAATTATGATGAACCTGGACACAATGCTAGAGGATGTGCAAAGGTAATCAATACCATAAGTTTTTCTATCATTCTTTATGTTTCAACATCTAATCAAAACTTTTTGTCTTACTAACAACATTCTCAAGAAAAGTAGCCCATTGGAGGAAAGAAGAAGGGAAAGTAGACAAAGAGGAAGATAACTTTACTTGATGAAGTTGATGATGAACAGTCCAGATCTCCTCTCCTGCACAAGTGCCATAAGAAGCCATTAATGAGGAAATTCCTTTGTCAGCCCCTCAACCAAGTCAGCCTACTCAAACAAGTCAATCTAGCAACTTGTTGTTCATGCCAACCCCTTCAGTGCAGAGGAAAGAACCAAGCTGCAATGCCTTTCCAGACTTTGACCATGAGCCTGAAATAGCTATAAGGCCAAGAAGTATCTCTGAGTAAAAAACTAGGCTATAATTGAGGCAACTACAAAGTACAACAATTGGAACAAGGGCAATCAGATTTGTTGGTGATGCCGGTGGTGTGAATGAGCCATTAAAACTACCATTCTCACCAAAAAAACTGCAATGGAAGGGAAAAATACTATTACTGGTAACCAGCTTAACAAGCAAAGATTGGCCAAGTTGAAAGCAAAGAAGGGTAATGGGAAGAAGCATTCTTAAAGAAATCTGGTGTTCTGGAATGTGGATCTACTAAACTCTATTACAGTTGTATATTTTTTGTTGTGATATAATTACTATTAGCCAAGTAAACTTGTGTGGTTGTTTAGTTAGTGACCTCTTCACTCGGATGTCATGTTATCACCTAGTTGTGCAAGTTTTTGGGGGTGATAATGTGACATCCCTTTGTTTGTGGTTTAAATTTAGTTTGAATGTTTAGTTGGGGAAACTTGATGTCATATTGTCACTTGTTTGTGTAAGTTTTTAGGGTGATAATGTGACATTCCCTTGTGATGAATGAAATGGGAGTTTATGAATTTAAGTGTTCCTTTCATTGTTATTCATTGTCCAACCCCTTAAATACATACAATTTGTGAAACTGTCCAGATTTTATTTAGAAATAATTTTGTGAAACTGTCTAGATTTGGACAAAAATGATGTTGTGATTTTGTCCATATTTGTTGACAAAACTGCTACGTTCATCAACCCATAACATCAACTAATAATATAGCAGGTTCATCTCAAAAGAACTGACACCTTCTAAGATTACATTAACTAACATAAGCTCTAATGTAAACTGTTACAAGCTCATATATTGGAATTACATTAACTAATTTTTGACAACTAATATATTAAAATTACATTAACTAAGATTACAATTGTGAGCACGTGATTTTTGCCCTGTACGAGAATTATTCCTAAAAAATTAAAATAAAATAATCTTTGTTCGTTTGCAATTGTCATGAATTTTGTATTATTTTTCTTGTATTGTTTACATTTGTCTGTGCATGTTTATTTGTTGAATTGATAAAAAATATAAAAATATATCGTATTTGCATTTAGTATTCAATTCTACAATTAGGAGTAATTAAAGTTTATTTTACAAAAATGGAAAATCACAAAAATACGTACTTTGCATTTTTAGCATTTAATGTCAAATTATGTCATTTTATTTTAATTGGTATTTAATTTTATGTGATAATTATTATTAAGGGTTAATTAGTATTTTTCTAAAGTAATTTTGGTTTTTACAATTTAATTTAGAATTTTGGTAATTAGGAATTAAAAAGGAAGAAAAAAATAAAGAGCAAAATCGGAACTGGGTCAAAAATTGAGATTAAAATCAGGCCCAAATCACCCCCTTTACCTGGTCCAGTTGTCTGGCAATACAGACGTCCAAAACGACGCCGTTCCATGGCCAGGAGATCTCAGCCGTCCATTGATCACGATCCAACGGCTCGAAACCTATCTCCCTTACCCATTCCCTGACCCGACCCATTCCCCAAACCGGTCCCCCCATGTTTACCCCAAACGACGTCGTTCTCTTCTAAGTGATCAATCCTGGCTGTTGATCTCGGTTGATCAAGCAGCCAGGATTATTTTCCCCCTGGTATATAAACCTAATCTCCTACCCAGCCCCCCAAACCAAACCCACTCCATTGTCTCTCTTAGAGACTGAAACGAACCCCCACCAAACCCTAGCCGCCCTCATGCCCCTTCGCCTGAAACCCGGCGGCAACGACGCTGCCGGCCACCAAAATAACACCACTGAACCTCCATGCCTTCCTCTTTCCAAATCCCTACCCATTTTTCCTCGAATCATCACCGATCTTCTCGAATCTTCGATCAAAGATCCTCGTCCTAAACCTTAGCCTGTCCACTTGACCCCAAAATCACACCGGTCAACCACCTGACCACCCTCATCCCAAATCACACCCCAGTTTTGTTCAAATCCCGATAGAACTCGTCGAATACCAAATCTAAAGAACAAACCCTAGAAAAAAGGGGAAATCGGTCCAAAAAGAAAATTTTGAGGTCGTAGCCGTCCTTAATCGTGTGTTCTCAGTCGAGAACACTCGATTAAGGTCAGTTTCAAATTCAAACATGAGTCAAAAGTTCGAGTCAAAGCTTCGACTGAACGGAGTCCATTTGGTTTCTGAGTCCGAGGTATTTCTTTTATTTTTTCTTTTATTTTCCATTTTTGTTGTTGTTTACCTGTATACTTTTCATTGTAATTCGTCTTTTGTTCATTAGTTTCCTCCTCTTGCATCAGACCTTTTATTTGGTCCAGTTTCATCATTGTTTCTATTTGTTGTTGATTGTCATTGTTATAATTGCTGAATCGATTTAAATAGCTTTGTCGATTAGTTAGTTTTCTTATATCTCTTTGATTTTGTTCGAGGCTACTCGAATCCCCTGTACCCCCTCCTAGTTGTGTCAAACTGTATGGTCCAATTCACTTGTTTGTTTGTTTTATTCTGGATGATTGCTTCTTATTTGTATTTTTGGAATTCCGAGTTAGGCAAGTATCAGTAAGTCTCTTGTGCAAACTATGACTATTCCAAGCTGTTTCTGGTAGTATTATTTCAATGTGTGTATTGTTTGATCCCCTGCTCTTTGTTGATTCATCATACTGTTGGTTCCCTGCTCGTTCATTTTGTCTGAGTTGATCATGATTGGTTCCCAATATGATTAGCTCATTCCCTCTGTTTTGATGCCATTTAACTTGATCTGAGTTTCTATCTTAAATTACTGACTGATTTGGTAAGTTGAATTGGTTATAGCTGTTGTAGTTTGGTGGTTAATCAGGAATCAGTTTAGTTAAGTTTGAATAGGATTAGAGTTGAAAGGTTTAATACAGATTAAAAGGGCGCTCATGTAGGATAATAGTTCAGGAGTTTCAAGGGTAATTTAGGAATAGAAAATTAGAAGAATTGTTTAATTTGAGGGTTCTGTCCACTAAGTACTAATGTGATATTAAACTAATACATTTGTGGGGAACATGACATGGTGGTATGGGAAATGATTAAACAAATGGGTGCCCATAACAGTTGAATTAAACTAATACAATAGTGGGGAACAAAACATACTCTAGTGGAATTCTAAGGAATAGCATGGGCAGATTGGTTTTCTTAATAGTTTGAGTGCTTCAAGGGCTAGGGGAGGTTCAGTTGGGTATAAGTATAGGGAGTTTGGACAGAGTTAAGGGGACTTCTTCAGATTATTAGAGCTAAGACCATAAGGTTGGAATACATTGATACACATAGAGTTTTGAGAAGAATACCATCTGAGAGAGCATTCTTAGAGCTTTTGAAATCAGTCTTAAGGGCCTCTTCAATCAGTCTGAGGGAGCATTTTTTAGAGTAAGGAAAGGTCACTGTGACATTAAAAAGAAAAACTGATTGTTTGCATTTCAGTCCCTGAGTTCAAGCTTAAGTTTTGGTGTTATTTTTGGGGCTGTTCTATCAATCCTGTTTGGTTTTACAAACTTTCTGGGCTGTGTTTATGGCTGTTTGGAACTCCAAATTGCTCCTGGGTTATCTGCTATTGCATTGCTGTTGTTGTATTGACTACTGCTTACCTGCTGCTGACTCCTCCTTCTTCTTCTATTTTCCATTATCCAGGTACACACTCTGAAATCATGTACTGATATAAACCTGAAGTTGGAAATGAAATAAAATGTTTCCAAGTTTCCTGTTGAATTCCCTTGTATCTTTAATTGGATATTGAGTAGAATTTTTTACTTGTAACTGATTGATAGGTGTATAACTGGACTGCCTATATGTCGATATGCCTTTTAGACTATTATTAGTTTTTTGCAAATAGGACTGGATTGTATAAACTATGGCTTCCCATGTTTATGAAAGTTAAAACACTTCATTGATTCCAGTAAGTGTGTTTCAGTAGGCTAGCCCGGTAGTGCAGTTATGAAATCGCGAGATAAGTGAGCGGGTCATGTTAATTTGAATAGCATGCTCAATAATATTAGGTTTCAAATGTCAGTGATTGATGTTGGTTTTAATTTCGATAGTTGTAAAAACAAGTTCCAAACGGTTCTGGGTTTCATGCAGTTAATTCCAATAGTCCAGTTTATCTAATAATGTTAGTTTGAATTAGTTTGAGAATAGTTAGTTTGCTTTGTCGCCAAGTTCATGCTTCTATTGTAATTCTTGATTTCAATAATATGCGCCAATAGAAAACGGAATAAGAAATATGGTCATGAGTTGAAACGTAAGTGGTCGTTAAATAAATTCTTGGCCCGTTAGCCCAGGGACTCGATCCTTGGATCTCCAGGCATCCCGTTAAGCTTGTCCGGTTTGGACTGGCCCCAAGGCCCACCTGTCGGCGGTTGGACCTAATTTAAAGATTTTGATATATAGTTCAACATAGTATAAGCTTGGGCTTTTCGAGTTAGGTAGCGGGTGCAAACTAAGAGGTTTTGCCTTCTTGTTTGGATCCGGACTTGAACTTGAAGCTCGAATTTTATATTATTAATTAATTAGAATGTTTTTTTTAATATTAGAGACCAATAAAATAGAGAACTATAGTTGCTTTAGGTTGCCTTTTAAATAATAAAGTGAGATGAGCCTCGCCAAACATAAATGCTTAAATCGCGGGGCCCTCAATAAATGGCTAAAATAAAATATTTGGAATTCGGGATGGGCCGTTTAGTAAATTTCACAGCTTTCCCCAAAGATAATAATGCGCTAGTCACTTCAGGCGCGCCTTTAATAAATTTACCTTCCTAAACTCGGGTGTGCATTTCATGTGACCCAAATCCAAATCCTAAAACGTTGGATAAAATGTGTTTCGGATTGCGGGTGCATTTAATGTGACGCGATCCAAAGACATATTTTAAATGACGTTCAATTTTCCTTAAAAATAATAATAAAAATGGTTTACGGTTAAAAAGCACATAAGTTAAAGCATGTTACAAAATCAGATAAATAAGCCGAATATGACAGTTGATCGACCGTGCTAGAACCACGAAACTCGGGAATGTCTAATACCTTCTCCCGGGTTAACAGAATTCCTTATCCGGATTTCTGGTTCGCGGATTGTAATATAGAGTCAATTTCTTCCTCGATTCGGGATTCAAACCGGTGACTTGGGACACCATAAATCTCTCAAGTGGCGACTCTGAATCTCTTAATAAATGAACCCCGTTTCAATTGTCCTTTATTTGGAAAAACTCCCTTTACTACTTTCGGGGGTGTAGTAGGAAAAAGGAGGTGTGACAGCTCTGGCGACTCTGCTGGGGACGATATTCCTTACTTCTGGTTCAGGGTTTAAGAATTCGAGCTTAGAATAATTGTTATATTTGGCTTTATCTGATTCTATTATATGATTGGGCTTAATGTGAAAAAAATGCTTTACCGCTTTGATATTATCTGAATTGTATATAAACTGTGCCGAAACCCTTCTTTTCTCTCTCCTGAGGAGTGTATGCTGGCTGTGACTTCTTTCTGTTAGCGTCATATCCCAAAATAGAACGAGGATTCGGATGAGTTGCAAAATCGGATGGCCTTTTGGTTACCGGTCCATAGCTCCCATCCTCGGCTCGAGTTGTCCGCTCGGGTAAGCCAGGTCTAGAACAATAAACCCAGGTTTTAAAACCTAGAATAACGTAACTTCATGCCGGATCCCTAGTAGGAATGCTTATTTGCATCATGTTGCATTTGACTTAGGGGACTCAACACAGGGGTTGGGTCCGTCTAGGACACGTAACCTGAAATGAAAAGACCATCCTGCTGCATCCTGTTTGTTTTACGCATTTTATTTGCTTCGGACTTGCATGCTGACCAGCTGTGAACATTGGGAAATTTTGAAAAGAAGAGGAAAAAATAATAATAGCAGTGTAGAGAGATAATTACCTATTTTTGAAAAAAACCAATGTCCAAATAGCGTCGAAACTTTGCCGAAATTTTGAGAAAATGAAGAAGAGAAAAAGAGGAACTGTTTTTTTTTTTAAGTTTGATTTGTTTGAAAAACAAAAGAAAGGAATCTTGTTTTCAAAATTAGTTATTTTCTTTTCCCAAACTACGCTGGTTTGATTCTCATCAGATGTGAGATATGTAGGCAACTCTCATCGGGTCTAACCTCCCCTTTTGCGAAAAAAAATGTCAAATTTTAATTTCGTCATAAATAAGTCGGGTGATGCCGCTCTTGTCAAATATAGACGAATTTTCCTGAAAGGGACGCCGGAAGGCTGACTTTGTGTAAATGGCCACTTTGGTCATTTTTTTAGATTTTTGGCTGGTTGACTCACACAGCCTTAAAATCTTCGTCCCCGAGACGCTGAAAGGCCATGTATGCAATACCGGGTCTTTTATCTCAAATTGAAAAATAAGAAAAAGAGTCATAAATAAGTCGAGTGATGCTGTTTGTCAAAAATAGCCAAGTGTTCCCGAAAGGGACGCCGGAAGGCTGACATTGCATAAACGGCCACCTTTGGTCATTTTTTTAGATTTTTGGCCGGTTGGCCCACACAGCCTTAAAATCTTCGTCCCTGAGGTGCTGAAAGGCTGTGTTTGTAAAACCAGGTCTTTTATTTTAATTTAAAAAAAAAGTCAGTGGGCAAGTGAATGCCGTTTGGATTTTTGGTCAAAATAAGCCGAGCCAGCTTCGGTAATGTATTGAACTGTTCTTGCCGAGATAGCCTTAGAGTATCTTTCAGTTGTCAAAAGGCTATTTTCGTAAAAGAAACGACAAGTTTGTGAAAGTGTCATAAAATAGATCCTCCCCGGCCTCAAAATTCATGTGAAATTGGGAAGGGGCCACGCTTGCAAAAACAACCATTTGGTTAAAATTGGCAGATAGGGAAGGAATTTGTCAGTTTGTTTTTAAGTTTGTATTTCTTAGAGTAGATGGGTTGTTCGATTTTCGGATCTGTATCTCGTCTTTCCGTCAAAGCCTGTTAGTTTGGTTAGTTTTTAAATTCTTTTTAATCAAAGTTTGTTTATTATGAAAAGTTAAAAATTCCAAAAATGTTTTGTTGTTGTTTACCGTTTATTTGTCCGAACTACGCAAGGTCTGATTCATGCGGGGTCATGATACGTAGGCAATCTCCATAAGATTCGATCACAACTATATACAAAAAAAAACAAAGGTGAAAAATGTTGATAAGAACTGACTGAGTCCATTCTAACATGTTTTGAATTGTGAAGAAAGTTGAGGTGGTCGATTTGTGGCAAGGGGACAGCACAAGATCCGAGGAAAAATGATAACTGACATCGAAGCTGTTACAAGTGCTCAAGAGACTTAGGGTCAGAGAGTTCAACTAGAGTCTACGATGTTTGAGGAAAATAGAATGCCGAAACAGAAAATGGCTGAAATATGTCAAGCATGGGCCAATGGCCAAGGATGATCCAGGAAAACTTGATTGTGATCCAAGACAGTGACACCCAGAACATCACGCAGAATCCTTTATCTGCACAGATGAGGCACACTTTGTGGGGATGATGCCCAGCGACATGATGTATGAAAATCCTCTCGGGAATTTGCCGACTAAAACTGGAGAAAGCTATGGTAATTCTGATGAGCAAATTTGTGGCTAAATGCCATGAAAAGTCATTCCCTCCTCACTTAGAAAGGAATCTTTAGTTTGTTTTGTTGTCATTTCTGTTGTCTGGGTTATTTGCAGGGTTGTAATCCGGATATTGTCTTGTAAATCAAACCCTCTTGTACTTTTATTTTTGTCCAAAGCTGTTTAGTCGTAGTGGTTTGTTTCAGTTTCATTCTAGGGTTGTACTCTAGTTGTTTTGCCTGTTTTGCTATTTAAACCATCTTACCATTGTCTAATGCAAGTTCCGGTCTTTTGTTACCTCCAGTCTTCTTCTTTGCTTTGTTTTTCTTTACCCTTTTGTTTTGATTTTGCTCAAACTCTGATTCTAGTGACATGACATGCACTCACGGTTGGGCCTAATCTTAAAAGTTAATCATAGAACCATTGGGAGGTGATCGGACATTTAAAGGAAATAAAAACGGTTTGAGATTATTTGGAACCCGAGTCATGTAAAACTGGGGCAAGTAAAACATAAAGAAAACTGTAAAGGCAAGTTGACCAAATTGACATGGGGGCCGTTCGTGGTAACGAAAGTGAGAGTATTACCCAACGTTGTTTTTTGACAAATGAAAAGGCAAATGTGTGGATATGGTTATCAAGTCTAGCACAATCGGAAGATGTTGCGAATGTTTAATTATGTTGTTTGCACTTGGCATGTTTTGAAGATTGGAATGACTAAGGCATTTTGTTCTGCTATTCAAACATTTTATCCTTCGTTAACCCTTTGAGCCTTATCTGTTTTCTTTCGTACCTCTCATTCAGAATCAGTAGCAAAGATTAGAAACAGAAACGTGGAAGAAAAAGAAAAAAAAAAGAAAAGAAAACAACAAAAACAACAAAGGATAAAGAAGAAGAAAAGAAAATAATAAGTGAACAACGAGGAATTGGGAACTATGTCTGACCTGATTCCTCAAAGAGGATACGTAGACGCTTCACGGCTCAGTCATAGTGTAACAAAAAAATTCAAAAATCCCCAAGCAAGAAAATGGGGCAAAAGTTGTGTTTATTATAAATAAATCTAGTTCCGAAAGTTGTAATTTTAAACCAAATTGATGTGTTTTTGAGCCTTCAAGTACCCTTTCTTTCTAGCCCTATCCAAATCCAACATTATGGTCCAAAGAAAGACCTTCCGATCAGTCTTCAAAAGAGGCGAAGTCAGGCAAATGAGAGAGTCTTATCAGAACATAACACTCTGATCTCCAGCAAAAAAGACTCTGATCCCCAACAGGAAATATAATGAGGAAGTCTTAGCGGTAACACCCCAATCCCCAGCTGAAGAGTAATACAAATGAGAGAGTTTTATCGGTAAAAACCTTCACGGGCACCATAAGGCGATGAAAGTTGAGAGAATAGCCAAAATGAGAGAGGCTTGATAGTGAAAACCCTTCGGGCACTACAAGCCGAATAAAGATTGAGAATCAGAGGGGAAATCACCAGATGAAGATTGTGAAAGACGATTAACGACGGAGGATAGGCCACGTATGCATGTCATGACCATTAGAGTCGGTATCCGCATTTTATAGGTTTTTATTTCATAGTTTTTTTTTTAGAGAGTCATCCTTTTCCTTTGTCTTTTATTCTGTCCCTTTTATCTTTCTCCTTTCGTCGAAAAATTCCCCAACAGAGTCTGTTTGGTCAAGACAAGTGAGAAATGACTTCAAAATTTGCCATCAGCTTTCCAATTAGGCAAGGCGAGATCTGATTAGAACATCCAAGTGGTATAAGTCAGGAAGGAACAAGCGCAAGGCCACTGTTAAGAAGGATATTCCCCAGCAAGAGGAGATTGACAAAGGGATGGACCAGTGTCAAGAAGGATATCCCCAACAAAAATCGAAGGTTATAGACCTCAAGGCCACGTCCAGTGGACAAATCAAGGGAGAACGACGCTGAGAGCGACGGTCATAATTTGGAGATTCATATGAGACTCAAAGGTTGGAAAAATGGCCGTTCCCGAGCTATGCCACAAAAGAAGAGGGACATCCCAGCAGAAAAAGGTATTTTCAGTAACGCGGATGAATGAAGAAAGTGGTTCATCAGTAAAACATGCAAGATCCTCAAACAGAGTCAACTATCATAGAAAATGTGGAGGGTCAGATAAGAAGACTGGAAATAATGGTTGAGATGTTTGTGAATAAGGAATCCTCGAAAAGGTCATAAGGTATCAACCAAGTTTCAAGACGAGCGGAAGTTGTCAGCCAAGCTTCAAGATGGACGGATGATATAGAGCAGGGAAAAGAGGAAAGGAGAACCATCCCCAGTAGGAGCATCACAACCAAGCACCGCATTTTAAACTGACAGAATTTTCTTTGATTTGAAACAGGGACGGGGAATGTCATTGATGGCAGAGAGGCATGATACAAGGAAGATTATCAAACTGGGGCAGAAAATTTTCTTTCCATTTTGAAAATTTTCTAGAAATCAGGTATCCATTTGGGGAAGAAGGAAGATAAGACAAGTCTTAAGGGAAGTAGTCTTTGAACCAGTATTATCCCCAGCAGTTTTGGAGGAAGGAAAACACCAGCTTTAAGTGAAATAGTCTTGGAAGAAGCCAGATGACACAAGGGAAGTGGTCTTTGAACTAGAGTTATCCTCAGCAGTGTTGAAAGAATAAAAATAACAAGTTTTAATGAAGGACGGCGTATCCCTAGCAGACAGAACAAAAGGATGAAACTTGTGTTCAGAAAAAGCAAAAGGCCAGAGTCATCCCCATTGGTTTTCAGAAGTATGAAGCACCAGTTTTGAAGGAATGAAATTCCCCCCCCCCAGCAGTGTTATCCTCAACAGCGTTATCCCCAGCTGATAACATTTTTATCCCCAGCAGTGTTGAGAGAAAATAAAAGTTTTGAAGGAAGTAGTTTTGAAAAAAAAAATAAGGGGAAGAAAGGAGATTCCCCCAGCAGTATTATCCCCAGCAGGTAAGTAAATAATTCCCCAGCAGTGTTATCCCCAACAGTTTCGAGGGAAGACAACACGAGTTTTTGAGGGAAGCAGTTCTGACAGAAGGTAATTCAATGTAGAAGGCAATGGTTTAGGAGACAAAGGGGAACAACTGTAAAGGAATGCGGATGAAGTTGTTGTTGAAGTCAGGAGCCCGCCTGAAGAGAGGAATGCCATTTTATTTTCAAAGATGTTGTTGAAGTCGGGAGCCGCCTGAAGAGAGGAATGGTGTGTTATTTTCAAAGTTGTTGTTGAGGTCAGGAGCCCGCCTGAAGAGAGGAATGGCATTTTATTTTCAAAAGTTGTTGTTGAATCCAGGAGCCCGCGTGAAGAGAGGAATGGCATTTTATTTTCAAAAGTTGATTGCTGAAGTCAGGAGCCCGCTTGAAGAACGGAATGTCGTTTTACTTTAAGTTGTTGTTGAAGTCAGGTGCCCGCCTGAAGAACGGAAAGGCGTTATCTTTTTAAAAATTGTAATTGGAGTTTTAAATTATAGCTAAGGTCAGGTGCCCGCCTGAAGAAAGGAATGGCGTTTTATTTTTAAAGTTGTTTATTGAAGTCAGGAGCTCGCCTGAAGAGAGGAATGGCATTTATTTTCTGAAGTTTTTTTTGAAGTCAGGAGCCCGCCTGAAGAGAGGAATGTCGTTTATTTTCTGAAGTTGTTGTTGAAGTCAGGAGCCCGCCTGAAGAGAGGAATGGCGTTTATTTTCTAAGATGCTGTTGAAGTCAGGAGCCCGCTTGAAGAGAGGAATGGCATTTTATTTTCCAAGTCGTTGTTAAAGTCAGGAGCCCGCCTGAAGAGAGGAATGTCATTTATTTTCTAAGATGTTGTTGAAGTCAGGAGCCCGCCTGAAGAGAGGAATGACGTTTTATTTTCCAAGTTGTTGTTGAAGTCAGGAGCCCGCCTGAAGAGAGGAATGACATTTTATTTTCAAAAGTTGTTGTTGAAGCCAGGAGCCCGTCTGAAGAGAGGAATGGCGTTTTATTTTCAAAAGTTGATTGCTGAAGTCAGGAGCCCGCCGGAAGAACAGAATGGCGTTTTACTTTAAGTTGTTGTTGAAGTCAGGAGCCCGCCTGAAGAGAGGAATGACGTTTTATTTTCCAAGTTGTTGTTGAAGTCAGGAGCCCGCCTGAAGAGAGGAATGGCGTTTATTTTCAAAAGTTGTTGGTAAAGTCAGGAGCCCGCCTGAAGAGAGGAATGGCGATTTATTTTCAAAGTTGTTGTTGAAGTCAGGAGCCCGTCTAAAGAGAGGAATGACATTTTATTTTCCAAGTTGTTGTTGAAGTCAGGAGCCCGCCTGAAGAGAGGAATGGCATTTATGTTCAAAAGTTGTTGGTAAAGTCAGGAGCCCGCCTGAAGAGAGGAATGACGATTTATTTTCAAAGTTGTTGTTGAAGTCAGGAGCCCGCCTGAAGAGAGGAATGGCGATTTATTTTCAAAGTTGTTGTTGTTGAAGTCAGGAGCCCGCCTGAAGAGAGGAGTGGCGTTTATTTTCTGGAGTTGTTGTTGAGGTCAGGAGTCTGCCCGTATAACAGAGGAATACATGTCCGTCTTTACATTTTAAGTCTTGAAGTTAGTAACCCGCCAGAAGGCAGAAGGTTACAACAGAAAATCCCCAGTATAAATCCAAATTCAGAAATCAGAAGGAAGGCAGCAATGGTCAGTTCAAGCTTCGAAGAAAAATAATTCGAAGCTCACAAGAAGGAAATAAGCAGTTCAAGTTTGGCAATCAAGAGAAGCCGACGAGCCAAGTCAAAATGAAGAGACATCCGACGAAGCACAAACCAACAAGAAAGCAGGGCGAAAAGAGCAAGCCCGAAGATTTAGATAAGCTTTTTGTAATTCATAGGCTATAATTTAGTCTAGCTTCTTATTTTCTTCTAGCAAGGTGTAATAAGGAGGTCGGTAAGCAGTAGCAACAGCAGCAATAACAGCAACAGTAAAACCACAGTTCCACGGTAGTCCCAGCTACCAAAACTTCCCGAACTACGTTGACCTGATTCCCTTCTAGCCAGGGATATGTAGGAGACCTTTTGAAGCAAAGGTTCGGTCAAATCTTTCAAAAAATGCTTCATACGGAGTACTCAAACGAGCAAAATTCGCTCGTTTCCGCTCACTTTATCTTTGCACCAGAACTCTTCGTATTATCGGGCAAAGAGGGGTAGCTGTGAGCACATGATTTTTTCCCTGTACGAGAATTACTCCCAAAAAATTCAAAATAAAATAATTTTTGTTTGTTTGCAATTGTCATGAATTTTGTGTTATTTTTCTTGTATTGTTTACATTTGTCTGTGCATGTTTATTTGTTGAATTGATAAAAATACAAAAATATATCGCATTTGTATTTAGGATTCAATTCTACAATTTGGAGTAATTAAAGTTTGTTTTACAAAAATGGAAAATCACAAAAATACGTACTTTGCATTTTTAGCATTTAATGTCAAATTGTGAGATTTTATTTTAATTGATATTTAATTTTGTGTGATAATTATTATTAAGGGTTAATTAGTATTTTTCTAAAGTAATTTTGGTTTTTACAATTTAATTTAGAATTTTGGTAATTAGGAATTAAAAAAGGAAAATAAAAGAAAAGGAAGAAATGAAATAAAGAGCAAAATCGGAACTGGGCCAAAAATTGAGATTAAAATCAGGCCCAAATCACCACCTTTACCCGGTCCAATTGGTGTCACGACCCCAATCCCGGTCGTGATGGCGCCCAACACAACTGCTAGGCAAGCCCGACCATTTACACTCTCAACCCGAGCATGAAGCTCAAAACCAATTATTTGAATATCATTTAACAATCATAACGAATAACCTGCCAAAGACCTTGGGGTCATGAGTCTAGAGCCTCTAACAAATACAGAGTAATAAGACTCCAATACTACAAATGTTCAAAACTGCGGA